>CAKAKR010001546.1:0-30789 GCA_916700685.1 Adelosebastes latens | reverse complement strand
ATATATATTAATCACATATTAATCACATATTAATCGCACATTTTTTATCTGTTCAAAATAGACTTTAGAGGGAGATTTATCAAGTATTTAATACTCTTATCAACATGGGAGTGGGCAAATATGTTTGCTTTATGTATATATTTATTATTGTAAATCAATTAACAAGACAAAAAAATGACAAATATTGTCCAGAAACCCTCACAGGTACTGCATTTGCAACATGGCAAACTCAAGCCCAACAGGCAACAACAGCTGTCAGTGTGTCAGTGTGCTGACTTGACTATGACTTGTGGGCATGTCTGTAAAGCAGAGACTCGTGGGCATCCATAGAACCCATTTTCATTCACATATCTTGAGGTGAGAGGTCAAGGGACCCCTTGGAAAATGGCCATGCCAGTTTTTCCTCGCCAAAATTTGTTTGGAGCATTATTTAACCTCCTTCACAACAAGCTTGTATGTATTGGTACCAACGGATTCCTTGGGTTTTTCTAGTTTCATATGATACCAGTATCTTCACTCTAGCTTTAAAACTGAGCCCACTACAACCTCCGAAAGATCGATTGCATTAAAGCATTAAAGAAATTAGTGCCGTTAAAATGAATTTGCGTTAACATGTTATCGAGTTATCTTTGACAGCACTAATTGTCACCTTACAGAGTTGATATGGCTGGTTACCTGACAAATGTAAATCCAATATTCACTCTTTGTGCTCTGTTTTTGGTCTCCACCATCTCCTGAGGGAAATATCAGACTCTTTAGCTGCTAAATGCTCCACTATGTTCACCAGCTAGTCGCTAACAGTTTGTCAGTGGGGTGCTGGGCAGCTTGAATTAGCACATACTGTATATATTTCATGTCTCAAAAAAAACAAGCAAAGAATAAATTGTTAACCTTTGAAGAAAATCTGATGTATGGTTATCTTCAGAACCACACTGAGGCAATTTTTCCCCCGTAAGATTGTTCTTTAAATTGAGTCACATGAAATGAGCGGTTGCTGACTCAAAGGCCACTCAAGGGTTAGATTGGCGGATATAAAACGTTTGTTATTGGAAAGGGCACCATAAAGGACTTCATGTCAGTCCATGAGATGAACAGATGCTTTCCCTCTTCTATTTTTTTCTTCTAGATGCTTTCTTTGGCAGAAGAAGTCAAACTCATTCATTTGTGAATCACATTGTGTGACTCAGTGGTTTTGCAAACAGAGGCACATGAGGCGTTTTGTTCTGTTGGCCATCTGCACCTCCATCAAGCTGGATAAACCCCACTGATACCCCCTGGCAGAAATGAGACAGGCAGCAGGTGCAGCGTGATGCCCAGCTCTGGCGATTGCTCCATGTAGGCCGGCTGCTGGCCCACATGGGTGAGAGACACCCAGGATCAAGCTCCATGTCAGCGATCTTCCACTCTGCTGAAGCACCCTTGAGCAAGGCATTGAATCCCCACCAGCTTCCCAGATGCTGTGCGAGGATAATAAAACTCTCCCTCCAGATAATGAAGAACGATATAATTATCTTCTCTCTAAGTTCCACAATATGTGCCCTTCTATCTGACTTCAGGGACAATAGCGGTGCAAACATATTCAAATGTATCTGCAAAATAATGAAATTAGCTAAACAGTTCACAGATTGGGTGAAAATAGAAATATGGAAGTGTTATGTAACATCAAAGAGAGGAAAAGAACTTAGCATTGGACCATGCTAAGTGGACGCATATGCTCCACTGGAGATGGAGAGCACTGTGGCTGACAACCATATGGGACAGATGTCACTGTACTGCACATGTTCAGATCAAAGTGTGACTCTGTGTGGGAGTGTGTGTGTGTGTGTGTGTGTGTGTGTGTGTGTGTGTGTGTTCTGATTAGCCCTGAGTAAATGAGCTCAGCTCCTTTGCATTATTAAAAGGGGATCCAAGAGCACCTGTATAGGATAGGTAAGGCATGAAAAGGCGTATGAATGACATGATAATGCGCAAGGCAAAAAGTGCATAAGAGCGCCGTTCTTGCTTTTGGCATGTCATTTGTACGCCATGTAGTCTGCACTGACTGTAATGTAAATGCATCCTCGTAAATATGCTATGATTAGAGCTAGTGACGTAGAATACAAAGTGAGAAAGACTGCTTATGGAGGGCAGGGAGGTGGATGTGTCCAACAAACAGGACTTTCAACCAGGAGACCGGTGTTTGTTTTGTACAATAAGTTACATTAGTGATGTTGGTGATGTGTTTTCGGTACTGATGTTTACGTAGCCTACTTATTTGAAGCCCAATCATGATGTTTTTGCCTAAACCTAACCAAGGGGCATACAAGCTGCCTTCACATGATGAGAGATTTGCGCTTCACTCACCATGAGGTAGGGCGCAGGTAAAATATGTCCCCAAAAAGAGCGCAAGGAACACTATTCACTGTTTCTAGGCAACAACAACAGCTGCAGCTGTTCTCATTGGTTGCGCTTTGAAAGGTCAGCAGCAGCCAAGGTCAAAGTTTAAATAATTTGAACTTTGAGCGCAGCACTTTGTGGCGATTTCGAATGGTGCACCACATCAAGGGTATTTTGGATTTTGAGAGATTCTTATTTTAACCTGTCTCCTGTGAGCCCCCTAACTTTTTACTTAATTGCGATGGTTTACCCCAGTTAGTACAATCCACCATAAAAAACACCCACAGGCCATTGTTTCTTCAACCCATCCTGGCCAGGCACTATCATGTCTAGCACATATTTTTTTTTTTCTGTATTGTATATGTATTGTCTGTAGTGGTCTGTATTATGCTTTAGCCACGATTAACTTTTTGCATTGCATTTTAATTGCATTACATGATAACCGTGACCGTGCCTGCGTCAACATCACGGTGAATTAAGTGGCTCCATGTTGGTCTTAGTGTTGTTTCACTCCTATGATCCTGTTCTTTCCCTTATCTCACATGCAGTGCAACTGCAACAGTGCATTTTCAACACAGTGAAAATGTAATGTACCGGAACATCTGTTTCTATTTATCCATACCCAACTTATCCTCATTCAAGCTGTCCTCGTTTCTTATACTGGACTGTCTCTTAACCCCTCAACCCCATTGCTGTTTACCCAGACTGCACAAGTTACTTTGCATCTCACATTTCTTTAAATTTCTTTTTACCAAGCTGTGTCTTCTCACCACATCTCCCACTACACAAAGTAATTATACTAGTCTCCTAACCTCAGCCACATGTATTGCTGTTTCTTTGTGGCTAAGAAACTGCGTGTGCCTTCTGCTTCTCACATTACACAATGAAATCTTTCAGGAGTTTAGTGACTCATCTAACAAGAGAAGTATTTCTTGTTCTTCCCTCCACCGACACCTTCCTCCTCCTCCTCCTCGTACTGCATCTCTTTTCCTATAACACACCTGCACACAGGTTTGGTGTGACCAGTGATAATCCAGCCATTAAGAGGAAAAACACAAGCAACTATTCATCACTGTTAAGTTGCCTTCCAAATGACCAGGGACATTTAACTGGGCTATTAACTGTTAATTGACTGTTAATTGACTGTTAATTGACTGTTAATTGACTGTTAATTGTCATTAAAACCGCTGCCAAAATAAATGTGTGGACTGATGGGCCATGACTATACAACTCAATAGATCTTCCAGCTCTACATCCTTTCACTCTGCTCTTGTGGAGTCAGTCTTTGTGCAGGTCACTGACTTTTATTTTTGTATGTTTCTCAAAGTTAATAAATTATTATTAGGGCTGTCAGTCGATTAAAATATTTAATCACGATTAATTGCGTGATTGTCCATAGTTAGGAACAATTAATCGCAAATTAATCGCACATTTTCTGCTCAAAATGTACCTTAAAGGGAGATTTGTCAAGTATTTAATACTCTTATCAACATGAGAGTGGGCAAATATGCTGCTTTTTGCAAATGTATGTATATATTTATTACTGAAAATTAATTAACAACACAAAACAATGACAAATATTGTCCAGAAACCCTCACAGGTACTGCATTTAGCACAAAAAATATGCTCAGATCATAACATGGCAAACTGCAGCCCAACAGGCAACAACAGCTGTCAGTGTGTCAGGGTGCTGACTTGACTATGACTTAACCAAAACTGCATGTGATTATCATAAAGTGGGCATGTCTGTAAAGGGGAGACTCGTGGGTACCCAGAGAACCCATTTTCGCTCACATATTTTGAGGTCAGAGGTCTAGGGACCCCTTTGAAAATGGCCATGCCAGTTTTTTCTCGCCAAAATTTAGCAAAAGTTTGGAGCACTATTTAACCACGGCATGGCATGGTTGGTACCAATAGATTCCTGGATTCCTGGTTTTCAAATGATACTAAGATCTTCACTCTAGCTTTAAAACTGAGCCCGCTAATACCTAAAAGTTGCTTTAATGCGTTAAAGAAATTAGTGGCGTTAAAATGAAATGAATTTGTGTTATCTTTGACAGCCCTAATTCTTATATTGTATGAGTGGCATTCACAGGAAAGGAGGGTGCAGATAAGAGGATGAACAGTCAGTCAGTCAGTAGCAAACACACACCAGGCTTTCAGTGGTCATTTGCGGGAGATTTGTGGCTTCTCCACCTGACCAAGCCAACCCCCTCACACCCTCTGCCACCCTGCTTTCACCTTCCACAAGGATTGAAGGAGATTAAGTGTCTCAGTGGAACACCACGCCAAATTAAACATCTTCTCTCTATCTGTTTCACTTCCCCCTGCCTTTCTCCCAGACTCCTTGAGGTATTTTTTCCCCCTCCTCTCGGCGTCTGACCACTGATTGCTTTTTCTCTCCTCCACAAATCCTTTCCATTCAGCACAAAACTGGGCTTGTTTTGGTGGGCTGCTACAGGTTAAAAACAGCAGCCTGGGTTTAATAGCTAGGGACAAAGCCGTGGGATTTGGCCTTTTAGATAAAAAAAAACTTGACCCTGGGAATTCTGCTAGAAAATTGTGTTTACAGTAGTTTAATTTGCTTTAGTTATGTTTTGTTCTATTTTCCAATCTGTGATTAAACACAGAGGTGAGATAAAAACATGAGTGATAAAATTCTGAAAGACTGAGTCCAATTAAACAACCAAGGCAATAAAAAAACTTACTGTTTGGGCTCTCTGTCAATGTCACCTCGTACACAGTTTGACCAATACAAGAAGCCGGCATCTCTGGGAGAGAATAAGCACTGCTTGGAAGGAATAATTGACCACCGCCTACAGTGAGATACCATCACATTTATCCACAGACAGATCAATGCAAACCCATTTATCAAACTGATCATGCGTGTGTGCGTATGTGTGTGTGCGCTGAGTGTGAACTCGCCCAATAACATAAACTCACCCACCCACAGCAGTCCTGGACTCTTGCGTATGAATATCGATCTCTAGAGGGGCTCCTGGTTAGATTTTAATTTGAAGGGACATCTAAACGATCGATAAGCATCCGGCCGAAGAGGAGGAGGAAGAAGATGAAGATGATCTTTGTAGAGGCGTCATAAAACCATCCAACATACCGTACAGACATACCGTTGAGCAGAAGAGCTGCCAGGATGATTCGTTTACATGTAATATGTATTCACATCCAAAATCTTATACTTAACCATTGAGGTGACAATTTAAAGATTTGACTGCCACATTTAGACAAAACCAGTACTTTACCTGACTGGAACTGAACCTTACATTTATATAAGCTTTAACATTGTCCATTTTGGGATTGCATCATTTAATTTAAAGAGGAGCTAAATTTGGACAAAGCCAATTGTCTTCTGGATGGAACCATTTTATCTTAATGGTAAATTAGGCTATTGTTGTTCTCTTCACTAACGCAAAATGGAGAAAATTACCGAGCCGTGCTGAACAGGTAATCATGACACCAAACCATCTGAGAAGTATGGAAGCCCTGAACGGACAGGATTCAAAGATTTTTTTTTAAATAATTAACAAATAAACTCGTTATCACGAGAAAACAATGTTGTTTTATTTTATTATCTATAATGTTTGGGTCAAATCAGCTGATGGTAAATGCACCAGATTTAAACGGCCCAGATCGAGCTGACAGCATGTATGTATACATCCATGGCTGACAGTGATGGACTTGGTGAAGTTAGCGGAACTATAAACGTGTGACTTCGTCCGGTTTTCAAAATAAGGTGTTAACAAGGGTACATACAAAATACATATAGGGAAATGAGATTAAATGGATTATATTCATAAACTGTATAAAACACGTTACCTGGTATAAATTAAAAATAAAATACCATCAAATTGGAAGGGAAACTGCTTTATTCTTTGATTTTTGGTTGCTGGAAAATGAATAATTTATGACAATGACTCCTTCTGCTAATTTCACCAAGTCCATCAGTGTCAGTCATGGATGTCGGCTCGATCTGGGCCGTTTCAAATTAATTCAAACAAGCTACTTGTCAGATTGAATTCATTCAAACTTGTTTTTGAAAAAGTGACAGCTCTGACGGCCAAATTGGTTTAGTCAGGAAATTAAAAAGAAATATATATGGGTCTTCAGTTTCTTTGGTCAAGCCTGCAGCTAAAAAAGAACACTTTCTCACTGTCACTAAAGCCTGTTACTATGATGACGATTGTAATTATGTTATAGCCATTGGGAAGCCTGATTAATAATAATAATAATAATAACTTGGATTTATATAGCGCCTTTCAAGAAACCCAAGGACGCTTTAACATAGACATAAATAAACACAACAAATGGAACATAACAGTAGCTAGGGGCCATAGGCCTTGGTGAAGAGGTGGGTTTTGAGAAGTCTTTTGAAGCTGTCCAGAGATGGTGCGTTGCGGAGCTCTATGGGGAGAGAGTTCCAGAGGGTGGGGGCTGTCACACTGAAAGCTCTGTCCCCAAAAGTTCGCATTTTTGTGTGAGGGATGGAGAGCTGACCCGTGCCTGAGGATCTGAGGTTCTCAGAAGTACTGAGGAGCCAGGGCGTTGAGGGATTTGTAGGTGAGGAGGAGATTTTGTTGGGTTAAGGCTTCATGTGATATAAAAGAAAAAATAACAAAATTAAAAACACCAGGGTTGGTGGAGCTGATGAACAAAGAGCAATTTGAACCACCGCTGAAACAATTCTAATAGGAGTTGTTTTTTTCTCCTCATTGGGTAACGTGGGCACTGGGCAGATTAATTTTCCTCTAGCAGCATTTAATTATTGAGGTGCATCCCAAAGCACCAAACACCAGCACTCCCCTCCTCTACTGCTTCCCCCTCGCCTCCATATCTTTGTGTTCAAGTCAGTTCCACAGTGTTGTTCACACTGTCCCAAAATTAGACGAGGACCAGAGAGGCTGCTCCTGCATTTTCTTTTATCAAAGGATGGAAGTCAACCCAGTTTTGGTGAGAGGGATCTCAACTGTGATCACATCCATAATATGACATCAATGGAGGTTACTAGTGGTCTAGAGTAACTGTTATAGCCTGAGACAGGAGGGTAATTCTAAACCGCCTAAACAGAGAGTGTTAAAATATTAAGACTTTTATGTTATTCCACTCTCATTACCTGTCATAACAACTGCAGCTTGTATCTACATGATGATGCCATCATCACATCTTGAATGGGTTTCAGCACTTTGGAAAACATGCTCGCAATGGTGACAGAGCAGCTATTGCTGTAATATAATGGAGTTTAAATGGGTTTGGGGGCCCTTGAAAGTTTCTGAACCCATAAAGGAGCATTTAAACCTTCAATTTAAGTGAAATTATGAAATTGCCTAAAACATAGTTACCAGATATTCATACGACAGCAGCGATAAAGAAGACAGAATGTTCTGACTGCTGTTGTTGTTGTTGTTGCTGTGCTGTAATGTGAACCTGAGTGTGCTTGGACAGACAACACAGAGAAATGAATACACCAGTCTCTCCTTAGCCTTGGGTCTGCCAACAAGACTGAATGCAACCCATTACAAGCAAATAAACTGACCTGGCAGGACCTCTAATGTATGTGCATGCCATGCTACGCTTCGCTACCCCCCAGGAAACATGGGTATTAACATAGGTGTCACATAGGTTTCGACTCTGCCGCTCAAACGTGTGCAAACACACACACATACACACACACACACGCAGGCAAAAGTAGACCTTCCTGGAGAGTGATGAGTCAATGTGAGCCTACAGGCTTTCCTCCCACATTCCTACATGTGTTAATCAACAGACGGGAGACAGACAGTCATAAAGACAGACAGCTGACTGGATGGATGCTCACGTATATGGAGTGTCCAGCAATTGCTAAAACCATATGGGTACCAGTGGTCATACTGTATGTGACTGACACCATTATAACAGCTTCTCAATTACCTCCAATGTATGATAGAGAGTCAGAATGAAAAGGAACCATTTCAAAATCACTAAAAATACAGCTTTGGGACTTTGCTCAACCGTATGTAATGCGGTTTACTCAATATCATTCAATATCAATGTGAATTTAATGTGTAATTTTAGCTGCTTTTAATGAAAACCATTTCCCACAAATCCCTGACCATCGTGGATTTAACATCACCAGATCGACAGAGGAGGCCCTTTGAGGGGCGTGCCTCAATTATAATTGATAATAATTGACAATGGACTTCAACATCATGGCTGTAACCACAGCACATTTGATATTTTGGGATATATGCTGCAATCCGTAGTTACTCTATTACAGTAACTGTCCAACTGCAGTGGGTGATTGAAAGCTCTGCAAATTATGCCATTTACAGTAATTATTGATCATTAACCTGACCTACCAGAGGGTTTGTTACACAGAACCATCTGAGAAGCCGTCATCGGAAACTGTTCGGAAAAAGGCAGGCACTTTCAAATAATACTTAGCAGGTGATTGGATGAACCATCTGTCAATCAAACTCTTGCGGTCCCCAGTCGGGAGAAGAGCGAAAATATCGAGAAAAGCCTTCAGTGCCGTTCTTTGCTCTTCTTTCAATGAAGAAATGCTCTCCAGTTCTGATATAACTGATGCTATTGCAGCATCTACGCTAACCTCTTCAGGAGCCGCCATTGTTGTTGAGAATGAACAGTCGCCTCTCAGTGTCGCGTCACACACACCTAAGCCACGCGGTAAGCTGCCAATAGCTGCCAGTAGCTCCTCACAGGACGCCGATTGGTCCGTGATCTGGTTGGCCGGACACAAACGCATTACTTGAAGCCTGACAAGATGGAGGTTTGTGTGATATGTGATCCCGCGATTCTCGTGTGATCTTGTGACGTCGCGAGAATCCAGCTGTCGCGCAAGGTTAATTGATCACAGCATAAACAAACACTAATATACGAATCATTCCACAAAATGAATTGATTTTTGCTTTTGTCCAATTCTTATATGAATTCCCAATTTTTGTAAAAACTGATTGACTAGTTTGATGAGATCTATTATAATGTAAATGTATGTGAGTGTTTTTTTGTGTTATTTATTTTATATCTAGAGTGTTTATAAGAAACCCCCCTCCATTACATCACTGGTACGGTCGATTAAAAGTTCTCCGAGCAACTAAACCCATTGCAGATATTAAATATGCATTCGTGAAGTGAGATAGGTGTGTGTGTGTGTGTGTGTACAGTGCCGTCTCCCCTCATGCGTGTGTACCACAGAATACAGTGTTGGTTCGTGACTGCACTCTCTGGAACTTTGCCTAATCTCTGAAACACAAAAGAGGAAAGAGGGGCGAGCTGTTACATTATTAAACACACACACACACGTCTATTGCCTCCGCTAACACATGCATGGCCTTTTGTGCACTTGTTTGTTTTTGCGACTTAGAAACTTACCCATGAGGCTTAGAGCTCTGCAGTTTAAATGCTGCCATCCCTTCTCCCTGTCTTTTATCTATAAGAATATTCCCTTCACTGTGGACGGTTCCGAATCTGTTCCTTCGCTTATCTCTCTCTCGCCTTTCAGCGAGTTAGGACACTCATCACATAAACTCCCATGGACTCCCACACATCCTACCACACACGCAGAAAGGTCGCTCACGAAGCCAAACTCTCATACTTATGACATCTCTTGCATAATTCATGAGTCCAAATAAGAGCACATGAAATAATCATGAACGGGGGCCATATTCACGAAGCCATCTGAAGCTAAAAGGTGGTCCTAATTGGCCAATTTAGGAACAAATTCTAAAAGTAATGTGCTTTTCAGTTATGATTTTAAAAGCCTCTCTAAAAGCAATTCTCCGAGCATCGAAGCAGGAGAAAAGATCTCCCAGAAGTGGCGGAGGGAGGTTGGCTGAGGATAAAACAATTCTTTACTATGACATATAAATGTTACCCGCACTTGCAAATGTCTTAATCCATCACAACGCCTGTAACTCTCCAGCAATTACGAGATCACTTTTAAAATCATCACATCAATCTGGCAAACATTGATGGTAAAAATGACCATTCTTTCCATAAGTGTTGTCTGCATGTTGTATCTCCTTTGAAGACTGAGTGGCGACGGTAATTACTGCAATAATAGCCTCTTCACCAGTCGGTTAAAAACACAGATTACTAACAGATATTTCTAAAGAGGGGAGAGCTGCCTCTGTTTTCCCTAAAAAAAACTGTAAAAACTTCCCTGTGAAAGGTTTCTTAGAGGAGACTCCTCCTGACTCCTTGGAACTTTTCTGCTGCTGTTTTGAGAAAGCAGGGAAGAAGTATTTTTAGCGGTAAGATAAAACGCTGAGCGAACAGGAACCTCAAGCATATTAGAAGGTTGTTGTTTAGCTGTGGATCCTGCAAACAGGCTTAATGTTGCAGGGAGGTGCTTTACAAGCTGGGAGGGGATCGACTTCCACGTTAAAGAAAACACTAAGTCAATTTAGGAAAATGTTCTGCGATGTGATGCTTTGAGGGGTTTCTCATTTGGTTGTTTGTGTAGAAATAATCCTTAAAAAGGTCTATGGGTCTAAGGTCTGTGTATGTTTATATACAGTATGTAAATATATATATATCTGTATGTATATATATTCATTTTTAATGTGTACTTTACATTTATTTGCATGTATGTGTATTTTAATTATGTTTAATACGTTTCTCCCTGTTTTTTACTTTAAATGTGTGTATAGTAAATACGTGTATTTAAGTATAATTTGATCGTACATATGGCTTTTTTCCTCTCTCTTTCTTTTCTTGTTTTCATTTTTTTCTAAAATGTTTTTACTATTTATAGAAAACATACGCGTTAAGAATCAAGAACATTTTGAAATACAGTTTTTTGCAATTTCATTAAAATCTACATAATACAAAACTGAATTTCTCACTGAAAATCCAGATTTTCAAAGCTTTTCTTAAAAGGTGCTAGAGGTGCAAGATTGAGAGCATTTCTATTGCCTCCGCAGGGCTCTCAACATGGCGACAACTGAGCCAGCGGCTCGCAGCTAACGGTGCTAACAGCGCTAACAGTGAAAAAGAAGGCAACACTGCTGACAGAGCTAACAGTGTTAACCTATGAGGGCAGTGCAGAGTGGCGGCTGTGAGCTAGTCAGCGGGAGCGTGGCACGCTCACATGCACAAACATGCACTAAAAACATGCGCAGTCGGCCCGGATATGTCAATCACAATGAAGCTCGGATTACAACACACACAAATGAAGAGCGACTTCATTCTGTGCTCAGGTAGACATTACTCATCTATATATTTACATAGCAAATACTTATTTGCTACTATATTAATGCTCTGGAGCACCTTTAAGGTTGGCCGAACGATGGTCATCAGTACTGGAGATAGCAGCTATTTCCATAATTTCCTCCCATGAAAACACTGGGACTTGGGGACTGAATTCTAAAGTGTTTATTTGCATATCATTTTCTCGTAATTGATTTTTATTTGCTTCAGCAAACTCATTAACAGAGTGCCACACGGTGCCTCTCTTCACTGAGGTTCTCCAACTGTTCTCCTATTATTCTTTATATATCTTGTGTGTGCATTCTTCCAGTTCTCTAAATCTGTGGTTTTATTCTCTGTGAATAAAACCACAATATCACAGTTTCCTCCCAATAGTGATTATCGTGGAGCATGAAACATCCACAGGGATTTGATTACAGCAAATTACGTTCATAATTACCCTAAACATTTTAATAATGGAGCTGATTAACGAATATTAGAGAGCACTGGTGAATGTTGCTGATCACACACCGAGAGGAGGAGGAGGATGATAGGAACCAGGATGGATATGAAAACCAGCTGTGCAGAAGATGACTACTATAATTCGTTACCTACTGATGTGTTGAACTTTTCACCGGAGTTATTTGTTAACAAAAAAAACATAAAATCAAGAAAATGCATTGATCAGATTGAAATAAAATAGAATTTAAACAAATGAAATTATGCACACAGAGACAACTAGTTTCAGATTGACCCTGAATCTTTGAATCCATCTAAATTGTGAGCAGTGCTATCTATGAGGCTTCCTGAAATTGAAATAAGAAAATGCAGAGCAACTCCACGCTGGACCACCCACTCTGCTTTAAAAAATAAAAAAGTCTTTGCCATTTAAAATCTGCTCTGTGTGCATTTATTATGCCCACCCGAACCTATTGTACGCACACATTCCCAAACGCTCTCGCTGTGCCACATTCTCCAGCACTCCAACCTGCAGCTGAGAAGCCCCTTCATACATTATTCTGTGTCCATTTTCCATGCCTGCTCGCTGGAACACTGAGCTCTAATAGCAGCCAGGAGCTCGCCTGGCTCTCCACGGTGGCAGCTTCACCCCACCCAATCCATTGCAGCCAACTGAAGGGCACAGGCTGCAGCCTGAGAGGCAAACACAACAGGGGTTTTAGAGCAGAGAGCAAGCTTGGGGCAGCATGCTAAACAACCTCCAGGACCGGCCTGAAGCCAACTGAAAAAACAGTTTCATTTAGGCGACGGTCACGCTGCAAGCAAATGTGGCCCAAATCTGATTTGTTTTGCTCTCATGTGACACGTCTGATTATTTCACAGTAGTGTGGACACAGAAATCCTATATTTTCCATTCAGATCTGGGCCACTTTCACATGTGGTCCTAAATCTGATACATCCGATAACTGCCCATGCGACTGCTGTGAGAAATCTGAATTCATGAGTGTTTTTCCATGTTATACTTCACTGTGCAGGTGTAGATCACTCACCATACAGTGTCGGAGCGGTCCGTTGAAACTGCAGAAGAAGAAAAAAACCTCTCTCTCCACAGTAACACTGCGTCAATCAGTCACTGACAATGTTTGTTACCTGACAATAAAATACTTTTTCTATATTGCTGAGTTCTTCTGCCAAATAAGGCATCATGATTCCCTCAGTAGAACTCTGATTTAATACATCAGCAGTTACAAAAATGTGTAATTTGCCGTTAAAGCAGACAAGCTTGATCTGGGAAACATCATGTTTATTCACTTTACATGGAGCTAAAAATGTTAAAACATATTGTATCAGCAAAACATGATAATTTCTCTTTATGAGTTGTAAGAAATCAAACTATCTTTTAGAAGGAGTAGATGTTTACTGGTAAGCTTGGCTCCGTTAAATCTAACAATATGTCAACAGAGGTTTTGTCTACGGACAGTAGAGTACAGCTGAACACTTTATTCGCCTCGTCCGTCATGTAAAATGTAAATTAATTTATCAAACAGACTTTTCGCTGTTAAAGTGGCAGTAGGCAGTATATTTTTGGCATCAGTGGGCAAAAATTCCATAATAACCTTTCAGCATATTGTAATTCAAGTGCTCTGAGAGAAAACTAGACTTCTGCTCCTCCTCATGGCTCTGTTTTCAGGTTTTAGAAAATCTAGCCCGTGACGGGAGACTTTGACCAATCACAGGTCATTTCATTGAGAGAGCGTTCCTATTGGCTGTGCTCCGGTCATGTGACCGGAACTTGGCATTCCTTCAACAGATTCCATAATGGCGGCGGCGTTACAAGCTTTCTCATTTTACAGCTAAACCGTGCGCTACAAGATGATTCTGAAAACATTTGACGCGAGAAATGGGCATTACAGTAACAGAATATTGATTCATATTTGATCAGCACGGCCTAGTTTGACCGTTTGGTCGGAGTTCGCGAGTGATTGACAGCCGGCTCTCATAGACAGCAGATGGATAGCAGACCTCAGATCAGCTCTTACTGCTTGTTTTCCTCCGGTATGTGAAATCTTGCAGATGCCGTTAGGAGCACCGGAGGACACCAGAGGACACCGGAGGACACCAGAGGACACAGAGGCACATGATTTCTTTCAGGTTACCTGTTTCATGTACTACTGTCACGATATAATAACTTTTTTTAATCATATTTGCTCCAATCTCGCTTACTTCAGCTTTAATTCAGTTCATCTGATAAATTTTTCAAGTTTCATAAAGCAGAACTCTTTATAACGTGATGAAATCTATTAACTAAGTTTAATTAACTATCAATTTACCATTTATAAATGATGGTTATTATAAACTGTTACCAAAAGTCTTTCTTTAGGAGTCATACAAATTCTTACATTATATGATTTAGGAGTAGCATCGGTGTAACAGGGAAAAAATCTTCAAAATTAACAGGAGCCTGTTAAAACCTTAACAACCCGTTTTAATGCAGCAAGTCTATAATGTATATAGTATATAAACATTGAAGTGAATTGAATAGATTGGCCCCATAGTCACCGATATCCGATCCGGTATCGGTATCGGTGCATCCCTATTTTCGGAACAATGTGCAACCGGACGGCAGTCCCCTGTGTGTGACGTTATTGGTTGCATGTGAGGCGTTTCAGAGCAGAGATCCATTCACACTGATGTCAGATATGGGTCACTTTAAACATGAATGTGAACACTATAGGCAAAAAATCGGAACCGAGCATTAAGCCCTGCAGTGTGATCGTATCATTAGTCACCTCACTGAAGCTGAATGGATGGATTAATTTGAAATAAATGTTCGGCCTTTTATGAAGATATAAATTCCTTCAGTCCTTAGGATAGTCTTTGAAAGCCCATTATTTCTCTCTTTGCTAATATTTCCACTGGAAGATGTAGTCCTCTTTCCCCTGTGTGCATTTGAGTGTGTATACGTGTCAGTGAGAGTATCAGTGTATGTTGTATTTTGATTAATCTGCGAAGTGAGTGAAAATAATGGAGGGAAATTGTGAGTTGAAGTAGATTATTACAATTCACTTTCTTTGGCGCGCACTGAAAAATAACCCAATTATTTTCCAAGGTTACTACTGGCGTTCACTCTCTTTTTAATCACAGGCCCAGAGTGAAGGCAGCACAGCTCCACAGTAGCAATATAAACCTAAAGCAGCACACAGATAAGATATCAGGAGGAGAGAGGCAGGAGTTAAATAATTCAAAGTCCCCTAATGAAAGGCAAATCTTGATTTACAGTTGTCTAGAGTATTCATACTTTGCATAAACTTCCCTGACATTTGGTTGTATTTAATATGCACATTGTCTGTATTTTATTTGCTCCAGCAGGCAGGCATTTTAATAAACTGTAGTCCCTTAGAATAGTAAAAAAAAAAATGAAATCAATTCTGCCCACCAGCTTTCCACTTAACTAAACGTTAAGTATATTCACAAATAAAAAGTTAAATATTTAACAGTCATTCTGTAAAATGTCTGAATCCCTACCAAATGAAAACACATTAGAGGGCTTTTCCCAAATAAAAGTTGTGTCCATAATAGTGCAGCCTGACTTCAGCACCACGGACAGAGGCCAACCATAGAAATAGAATGAGAGTAGAACGGGCTAGGGATGCACCGATCCGACTTGTTCAGTCCCGATACCGATACAGATACCAGGGCTTTGGATATCGGCCGATACCGAGTACCGATCCGATACCAGTGTTAATAATTATTCATTAATAAGCTGCATGCCTCACTGTGTGAAAGTGACTGGGATCATCCTTTTACGTGTAAGGCAACATCAGGCTTGACTTAAACATTGCTTTCTTAACTTTGTAAAACAAAATTTTACAAATAAATACCTAGATATTCATTTTTATTACTTTAATTATTGTTATTTATTATTAAAATCATGAATCAGACACCAGTAACTTGGTAAAAAATCTTCAAAATGAACAAGAATTACAATTTAAGTGTAAACCTTTTTAATGCAGCCACAAATTGGTCAAAACTTAAACAGGAATCCAAATTCCAGTATATAATGTATATAGTATATAAACATAGAACTGAATTGAATAGATAAGCCTCATTGTCACCGATACCCGATCCAGCTATTTGAGTCAGTATCGGCCCAATATCCGATCCGGTATCGTTGTCGGTGCATCCCTAGAACAGACATTGAAGTGGTTGCCGTGGTCATTTGACTAGTTCAAAAGAAAATGGTGATATTTGTTAGTTGTTAAGGTGACCACACGCGTCAGTGGGGCCGTAAAGTGTGTCACACATTGTTGCTCCGCTGCTGAGCCGGTATGGTGGGACGCTAAATTACGAATCCTATGGTGAATGTATAACCCGCACTACTCTGCCTCTGATTGGCTAGTATTCGTTGCCTTTGTTGGTTGGGTTGGTTAGGTTTAGGCATGAGTGGGATTGGATAGGGTCAGGGTAAAACTATCAGGGTAAGTCAATCAGAGGCAGAGCAGGGTCACCAAGCCCCCAGGAAGAGCGCCGGGCTTTGAAGCTAATTTTAAATAGTAGCCAAATGGTGATACTACCACTTCTGTGTCCTTCACGTGATGCCATTACACCCATAGACTTACAATGTGAAAGAGCGTCTGTAAATAAGCGGATAATTATTTTTTTAGGTAAATCAACTACCCAGTACGAACACTTGAATAGCCCTAAGAAGTCAAGCTTTTTTTAGCTTCATGTGCCACTGAGCAACTTTCATGAACGGGGCCCCGCCTCTGACGCTGTATCCTGTTCTCTTTATACATCCATGAGGGTCACACCAGTTGGAAAAAAATATCGCTGACGGGACTACACGCATGCACACACTAGACTGCCGACACTGTTGTTTTACACGTCACGCCAGCATGAGCGAGTCTGCGTCTTTTGCCATAAGTCGGTTTATACGGAAGTTAGCCCGCAACAACGGTCACAGTTCTTTGAAATGGCAACAATACACATAAAAATGGCTGCCGCTCTGACCGTCCTGCTTTCGTTTGAATGGGAATGGAGAGAAGTGAGGGAAATGTTTCCCATTAATGTGTTAGATATGTATAAAATAAAATGTTGGGCTGTAAGGAAACATTTTGATTCGGTTGTTATTCCATTTAGTATGCCAGCAATAAATCACCTATAAAATCTGTTAAGCATGCACGGTTGTGTGTACAACGCAACCTTTTTTTGTGTGTGTGTGTGGTTGTCCTTTTGTTTTGGGAGACAAGCCAAGGACTGCATGAGAACCTCCTACGCTAACTGGGAATGACACTAATTAATGGCTGCTCTAATAGCTCCTTCTGCAAAAACACTTGGACAGTAAACAAGCTTTCAAGGTGAAACGATGACACTAATGGAATTTTTACCAAGCAGGGTGCACAAAGACAGCCCCATGATGTCCGAACATTACGAAACACTGTACCTGTCAGTCCAAAATGCTGTCCCCCATCTGGTTAAGTATGTCCTCCATTTGCATCACAAGACCCTTTTGCCCCCTTGAGCAGAATCAAATGAGCCTGAAGCACAGTGTAGCTAATGTCATGTGGGAACAGATGTGATGATAAGCCCGGCCCTGGTTCCTCATTATTCTCAGACATGTTCCCTGCTGTATTGAATCTGACCCAAGTCACTGGTGTCAAGCAAAGGAGAAAAATAACCCTTAATAAGTCTTAACTGAACCTTGGAGAGTTAACGGAAACTTGCATGAGAGAAAGAATGTGACATAATGAGAAAAAGAGGGCATTCGTGTTGTTGCGGTCACATGCTTACCCTTGTGCATCATTGCACAATGCTATGCATGGGGACATTATCTGCGTACGGCAGGACATAAGGCTGCACTATCTCTGAAGCAATAACAATCATTACTTTATCTCCCACACTTTGGCTCAAACAGCTCCTCCGAGGGTGTTGAGAATGGGCCCAAATGTGAGGCAAAACTAGGCTTCACAGAGGTTCAGAGAGACCTCGACAGTAGAGACAACCAGTTCTACTTTCACCTCATATGCCTCTCAGCAGTGGAGATGCGTGGTGTTCCTAGAACAAGACATACAGGACGTGCAAATCTATCAGTCCACTTATTTTCAGCTTTTAGAGAGTCATTTGCCACCTACACATGCACACAAATGCATGTTTTACATAAGCCCACGTTGAAACATTAAAACAAAGCACATTAAAGCACATTCGCACCCTCGTGCTCGCAAGCACACACGCACACACACCTGTCAGTCAGCAGCTAATGATTCATATCTGAGAAATGCCTTATAACACTGTCAGTTTTAAGACTTTGAGCTGCAAAGTACTTTATGAAATCTGCTTTTTTAAAAGTACAGTGATTACTTTTGCGACAATTTTGTGCACACAACTACCGCAAAATAGGTCAAAGTTGAACCAGGTAGTCAGTCTGTATACTGTAATGGATGTTTTGGACAGTTTAGGTAATAAATAGGGCTGTCAATTGATTAAAATATCTAATCACGATTAATTGTAAATTAATCACGCATTTTTTATCTGTTCAAAATGTACCTTAAAGGGGAGATTTGTCAAGTATTTAATACTCTTATCAACATGGGAGTGGGCAAATATGTTTGCTTTATGCAAATGTATGTATATATTTATTATAGGAAATCAATTAACAACACCAAACAATGACAAATATTGTCCAGAAACCATCAAAGGTACTGCATTTAGCATAAAAATATATGCTCAAATCATAACATGGCAAACTCCAGTCCAACAGGCAAAAACAGCTGTCAGTGTTCATATGATACCAGTATCTTCACTCTAGCTTTAAAAGTGAGCCCGCTACAACCTCCGAAAGATCAATTGCGTTAATGCGTTGTAGAAATTAGTGGCGTTAAAACGATTTTGCGTTAACGTGTTATTAACGCGTGAACTTTGACAGCCCTAGTGATCATTTTACTGTTTGCTTTTGTTTTCTATTCCAAATATGTTTGGCTAACCTTGGGGTTTGTTTGCAACCTGTATGATCATCTGACTGCCCAGGGCCTTTGTCCTGTTTGAGCAGCTGTTAGAGCAATGGTTGAGTAAGCAGAGGCCATTGTCACAACATGTATCAAGGCATCGTTAATATCATTAGTAATAATATTAGTTGTGCTGCCTTAATGTGATACAGTATATATAGCAGCATTTTCATAAACCAATCAAGTGGAGTGTGTGCATGTGTTGCACAGCAGGCACACTTAAAGCAGCAGTGGGTAGGAATGGAGCAAATATGATTAAAGAAATATATCCTGACTAGGGATGTGCATTCCAAGCAAAAATACTATTCGAAAATCACTGATAATTATTCTATTATTATTCGAGGAGGTGCAGAAGTCTAGTTATCTCTCAGAACATTTGAATTACAATATCCTGAAAGGTTTTTATGGAATTTTTGCGTAATAATGCCACAAACATTCTGCCTACTGAAGCTTTAATAAACTGGAATTATTCTTTAAGTAAATAGGATCTTCTTTTTGTGTCCATGTTTTAACTTTAATTGGCCCGTAGTGCAGTGATGATGTGGATGCAGATGTCTGCGTGGCTGTGAACAGCCTGGCGGCAACATTTAGTTTTATATAGAGTAGATGATGGCAGATATCATCTATAAACCATTTTCTCTTGACAGCACCTGCCTCCACCAACACAACAGAGGAGCCCCTCCCTCACTGCACTGCTAATCAGAGGCAGTATTAATGTAGCATCTCCCCAGGCTTTTCCTAGTATCAGCCACTTATCACACCGCACTGTGACAGGCAGATACGCACATGTACTGCTCCACTCAGTGGCTGGATTACTCTTCAGCTGCAGATTTAGAGATACTATAGAATGCCTGAGGTGATCTTATAAAGCTGGACAAACTGCTGTACAGGATGATAAACGAGAGCTGTTGTTGATCTTACGACTAGATTGAGTGTTGGTAACCAAACCGGTTACAACTCCTCAATTGGTTTACTTCCAATGAATCTGAGTAAGTCAGAAAAAGTAGTTGTCTTTTTTTATAACAAAAGAAAAAGCTCATTCCCTCTTTTACCTCTTGCTTTCCTCTCTTTTCTGCCTCTCTCCACAGGGATCTGTTACAACTGAGTGGTTCTCTAATGATCTCCGAGTGAGAGGCAGAAAGTCATCCATAAGCATGCACATGGTCACAGTCACACTCGCACACATGCGTACACACACACACACACACACATGCTTATCTTGGTATCCTCAGGGATAATTGGGGGAGAGTTCCCCGTAGCTCACCGAATCCCAGCATCCTGCCACCATTAAAGCGTGGAGATGTGTCTGTGCAGCTACATTTAGTGAACTGGTATGCTGTGTGTGTGTGTGTGTGTGTGTGTGTGTGTGTGTGTGTGTGTGTGTGTGTGTTGGAGAGAGAGAGAGAGAGAGAGAGAGAGAGATGAGGGAGTTGGGGTAGACTTGACAGGTGTTTTTAGGGATGAAGTGCAGCAGACAGCTTGTCAGTTGGATGGAAAGTCAGTATTTTGTGTGTGTGCATGCATGTGTGTTTGTTGGGTGGGCGGGTGTATATGTGACATGTAAAGTGAAGTGTTAATGCTTGGCTGAGCATGTCGAGGGCCTCAACATGAAACCCCTCACAGCCTGGAGAGAGAGAGAGACAGACAGACAGACAGACAGACAGAGTCAGGAAGTGGGAGAGGGAGAGAGAGAGAGAGAGAGAGAGAGAGAGAAGACCCTGCTATATTCATGAAATCAGCTTCCAGCTACCTGAAAAAGGAGCTGCACAACAACAAAACTATGAGGACAGAATAGTCTAATAGCAAAATTCATTAATTGTCCGAAGCACTCAAAACGTTGCCTAAAAATCTCCTAATTGGCTCTTACCCTCAGTCCTTAGAAATAATTAGCTTGGTGGACTGTGAAATTTCCAGTTAAGTATAAGAGGTCCTACTGAGGAGAGAAGGTGGAATACACACAATGATTTTAGTCAGAGGATGGCCACACATGCCAGCCAATGCTGCTGTTTAATTTCAGCACAGTTAATCCATCGGACAAGTGACTATATATTTCACTATATCAGTGAAATATATCTTTATCATTGAATTACTTACAGAGCTTCATCCACAGTGGCTCATTAGCCATTAAACACAGCTCCACACCGGCGCTCTTTATCTTTTATATAAGTGTAGCTTTGATTGAAGCAATTCATGACGTGTTTCATGCAGCCAGTAAGACTCGGACAATGGATTCTGCCTCCTCATCGTTAAAGAATTTGATCGTTACGATTTTTATTATTTCAGGCTCCATTTTGATTGTTATTCATAGCCTGTATCTTCTGAAATTTAATGTGAATTCTGTAACTGCATTTTTCAGCAATTGTCAGCCCATGAATTGTTTGCATGTGTTGTAAACGGATGTAGTATGAGTTGCTCCTCTTTTGCTGTATTTCGGCCCCATGTGGTCAATAAACATGTTGTTTTGAACTGAAGTCTAGGACCTTTATTGGAGCCCAACCACCAACAAAAACAACAGGTGTCTCAAATTCAACCAGCTCTGAGATCTGAAGGATTATACCTTTAAGGGCCTAAACTGTTGTCCATTTGAAGTCATGTTTACTCCCTAAAACTACCGCTGTATATCTATTATTTAGATTTTATGGCTCTTAGTCATTAATATTATCTAGAAACTTTCACCTTTCACCTCAACACAGATAATAAAAATCTTCACAGCGTAACGAAACCTGCTGAAAAAATATACAACAAAAAAATGATCGGTCCAATTTTAAATTTTAATTTTCAAAGTGCATACATGTTATCCCTATGGTCTAAGACAGCCCAAAAATATTAGTGAACATGAACTCTCTCCCAAATCCAAAAACTAGAGTGCTAAAACTCAAACTTGTGATGTCATAGGGTATAAAGTGTGGAGCTGCTCCATAGACAATGAATTGGGAGAGATGTTCTAGATGACACTGAGGGCACCCAGAGGAATGATCTGAGTATATGGAAACATTTTATGTTTCACAACTGACAACACTACAATAGAATAAAGCTCATTTGGTTATAAAAAATAAAAGCATTCTATGGATCCACAAAATCAGCCTCCCATTCATTGTCTATGGAGCAGCTCCAGACTTTATACCCTATGACATCAGAAGTTTGAGACTTACTTCTCTGGTTTCTGGCTTTGAGAGAGAGCAGCTCATGTTCACAAATATTGATTGAACTTTTCCATGCGAAATAACATATTGGAGTTCTTCATTTAGGGGGTGTTCCCCTTTAACCTCTGATTCTCTATGTTGAATTGATTTAGATTCTTTGTTCAGAGGACTCAAAACTTTACTCTCCATCTGTAAAAGGATATTTTTCACCAAAAATGTATAAAAATAATAAATACACACAGACACACACACTTTGATCATCTTGTCTCCTATCTTAAATTACGATGTGTTTCATCTCTGTAAAGCACTTTGGGTGAACCTGCGAAGTTAAAAAGTGCTTTATAAATTAACAAGACTTAATTTAACTTCTTCTCTCATCTCTCTCAATTTTCGGCCACTTCAAAACACCCACACGCACACGCCGACTTATCCTAATGACGTCCCACCAGATTGTTTTTGCATTCTAAAGCTCTCAGACGCTCACCGCTAAATATAATCCTACAAAAGCACCGCTTGTCAACACATGTTTTGATGTACAGTATGCGATGTATGTTGTATGATATGATATGAGGGATTGAGCAATTATTATCTATGTCATCTAGCAACTAATACTGTGATGGATTGTCACTCATTTAACTGATCTCTAAGGAACTGAAACAAATATCCAACAGCAATTAAGTATTGCCTTCTACTTTTTTTAATTACATCATTTAATGTGTGGATGTTATCACGTGTCATCAGCTCAATGGAAAGGCATCCATAAATACTCCAATAGCAGGGACAAATATTCTGTGCTATGATTTGCAATTGCATCAGGACTCTGTTGATGTTTAAAAAGTCTGCCTCATTTCCACTGTAAAATACAATTAACATGGAACGAACTTCTGGTGTTATGAAGCTATAATTAGAGGCATGGAAATAATAATAAATGTCATTTTGATGTCAAACAGGGAAACATGCAAAAAGATGACAACATGTCAGGCCCAGTTGACCACCACTGACCACTGACCCTTGTAGCTGATGATACCTGATGATAACTTGCATACAATAGGTGTGTGTGTGTGTGTTTGTGTGTGTGTGTGTACTTGCATACAATAGGTGTGTGTGTGTGTGTTCACATCTGTTAAACAATCGCTACCTTTACACTTAGATCTACAACATAGCCAAAGAGGAGTTTTCCAACTTTGAAATCAAACATTTTCTCTACATTTTAAACTGAAGAAATAAAAATCCAGTTGGCTGGTGATGACAGGGGACCAAATGTGGACTGAGTGAGTTTTGGAAAACCCCTCTTCAATTAGTCACACAGCAATTGAAAGCAGTCTGGCCAATGACTTATCTCCCCGGATATTCGCTTAGTGGGCTATCAAATCCTCTCGTGCTCAGTCTCTACAGCTAATGCCAAGGTATTAGACTGCAGCCCATGTTCATCCCACTCTGCCAATGGCATCGTTGGCAGCTCGCAGTCAAACACAACAGTGAAAACCCTTCCACGGCGTCGGGGGAAACAGCAACACCTACTTGTGTAAATCCCCTCAAAGCCACCACATTATCTCCGCAGCACAGCTATAGATTGCTGAATCATGAAATGCTCTAAAAGAATTACGGACAGGACACCGTGATGAGAATGTCTGCTTCTTAGTCCTATCAGTATACCACGCTGTAACATGAGCCACGTACTGAACTAAGAGGACTGTCAATCACTGTGACACCGCTCACCTTAACAAGCTTACAAGTGTTTGAATATTCAGTGGGTACGCATGTATAAAATAATCACATTATTGGCAGTACTGTGACTGAGAATGATTCAATTAGTTCATTTACAATTTAGTGGAGAAAAAGAAAGTTATACTTTGTCAGTAAGTTTGATTAGTGTTCCACTTTTGTATACTCACACAATCTTGCACACTTCAGTTGTTCAACGGGTTGCTACTTATCACATTAATCATTTAAATAAAAAAAAAAAAGAGGATTTTTTTTATCCCTCCAGAGCAATTTTACAGCATGATATTCAGTTGTAACACAGATACCAGAGTATAATAGATTTAAAATGTGTAGAGCTGCAATGATTAATCGATTATTTGTCAACTATTAAATTAAATTGCTAATCAATTAATCGGTTTGTACGGAGCCCCCATAACCCCTAGGAGAAAATTGTATTAACTCGTTCCCTCAAGTTAGTAACTCGATCCGCGCTACCTTACTATGGTTAGAAAGAGCCGTTGTTTGTGTTTTAACAACGTTTCAGTTATGAGTTATTGATCCAGGAAGTTTGAATCTGTCAATATCTTTCCAACTTTACCGAAGTCAATGACTTGACTGTCAGGAAGGATTGGAGGAAGTGCACTATGATGTAACTCGTGCCCTCGAGTTTCTAACTTGAGGTAACGACTTACTAACTTGAGGGAGCAAATTACTAACTTGAGGGAACGAGTTAATACAATTTTCTCCTAGGGGTCTAGGGGGGCTCCTTACGTTTGAGTAATTTTTAATGAAAAAAAAAGAGTCAAATTCTCTGATTCCAGCTTCCTAAATGTGAATATTTTCTGGTTTCTTTACTCCTCTATGACAGTAAACTGAATATCTTTGAGTTGTGGACGAAACAAGACATTTGAGGACGTCATCTTGGGCTTTGGGAAACACTGATCGTCATTTTTCACCATTTCCTGACATTTTATAGACCAAACAACTAATCGATTAATCGAGAAAATAATCCACAATGAAAATAATGGTTAGTTACTTGCGGCCCTAAAACTGTGAGCATTAACAACTCCAAGCTTTGAGTAGTTATTGCAATTAAGACTTAGCATTAGTTGTAAATATTTAATTCTCGCCAATTCTCTGACTTACATCTGTCTGTTTGTGAAGGATGTTGAGCCCTCCCATGTACCTCCCTGTATTGTTTCCAATTACTGTGAACAGGAAATAAGCAAGTAAAGATAATTATTTAAACATTAGATAACATAAAGCCAGTGATTTCATCAAATAGTCCTGACTGCTGTGTGAAGATCCTAATATTGCTATGCATGTAAGAATGACTTTTTTTGTCCTTTTTTTTAATCGTGACATCACAGTATAATGTTACAGACGTGAGCATCTTCCACATACTTGGAAAAAACATCACGTCATTGCTTAAAGTTTTTAATCTTTGTGCGCAAGCATATCTATGTGTGTGTATGCTCTGTGTTTGTACCTCTGTATGTGTGTGTGTGTGTGTGTGTGTGTGTGTGTGTGTGTGTGTGTGTGTGTGTGTGTGTGTGTGTGACAGTGTCTGCTTAATCACAGCATCTGTTGCTGTCATCGCTCTTGGATATAAACATCATCAATCACCAGAGGAAGTGACATTATTTATTACGGCCCTATTTGTTGCGTTATTGGAAAGACTTTATCATCGTACAACCAAATCAAGTGCAGCATGCCATGAAAAGGAGGCTATCTGCTGAATGATTGCATTATAAAAAAAATAATTTCAATTAAGTGAAGACCTTTATCAGAAGAGGTGTATGATTTACGCCAGTATGATGGATGTGTCTGTTAGATTAAAGATTAAAGTCTCAGATTGATGTAATATCGGGGCTGTTTTTAGAAGCCACGCAGTGCCGCGTGTTGTCTCTCTAGCCATCTTTCAGTTATCTAACACACTAGCTGAGTCATAGTTGCAGCTCGATGGAGATTTTAGAAAGTGATGGATATTAAGTGTAGAGGAGGTAAAAAAAAAAAAACAGGAGAACTCTTTCCTGCATCTTTCCTCTAAAGAGAGGAGAGAGCAATGTGGTGTCTGAGACTTTTACATTTCCTGTGCAGGGAAGATATTGGCAGATATATTAACAGTAATCAAGGCTGTCTCATTCTAATAACGGTTATCATTTAAATGATTTGTCAATAATAGTGTTGACTGTGTTAAATTACCCCTGCAAATGTCCAGTGCTTCTTTCCAATGGTCAAACCCTCCCCACAGACGTCAAATGGATCAACCAACTATCAGACCTAAGCTTTCCTGACAATATGCTTTATTTAGCGGTCTAGCGTCTTGAAATTGAAACAAGGTGAGTTTTTGCTGCATTCACACAATTTTGCACCTGCTGCCACACTACAGCTGATTTAAATGTCAATAACCCTCCTGCACACATCTTATATTTTCTTTATAGTTTACACTTCATTTTCTCCTCAATGAGTTTGTTGACCATATGACTGCATGCATATACATCAACAGACAGGCAAATGATGAAACATAACTTTTGTTTTATACACCATACTCATATTTAGCTAGTAGTGTTGGCAGTTCATTTCTATTTGTAGCTAACTACTGTACAGTCACACTTCATTTTGTCTTTAGATAAGTTTAAGTCATTCCAATTTATATTTCTTACCGGTGCTACTGGCTGCTGGCTGCTGGTTGCTGCTGCTGGAGGGACATCTTGGCTTTTTTTGACATCTTCTAATTGTTCTGTTTTGTTATATTTGTAGTTTAGGTGGTGGTGTTATCCCCTCTGTTTCAAGAACGGTCTGATCAGCCATTATATATGTTCCCCTTTGTGTTCAGTTTATAGATTCACTACACCTTAACATTTTCTCATACTCGGTTGCTCATTACAGTCCGATTAATGTGACGTGAACGCGGTAGGCAGTGTAGCATGTGAGGAAACACATGGCTTTGATGGGCAATTTGAAGCATCTTCCTCTCAGTAATGTCGAGAAATTGGACAATGAACAGTGTTGGACAGTCCTGAACGCTCTCCCTACCATCAGGCTGTTATACACTTAAGGTTAAAAATAAGTACAAGCTGCCCGAGTGCAATTGCCCCCCCCGCCCCCTCTCCGTGCAGCTTGCGCCATCATCCACGTGTATTTTTATTTATGTTGAGATCAGCTGTACGTAGCGTAGCAGCGTAAAACACTTCATTCAAACTGGACAGAAACAAAGTAAAACTCACCTAAACCGTCGTCTTTACTCTTTCCAACAATCACCAAGTGTGCTTTGGTCAAACTCAACTGTAATTTCACAGAGTTTATCTGTCCCTCTCTCTGCAGGCAGAAGGAAAGAGGCAGGGTGACGCGTCATGAACGCGTCATCAGTTACACTGCGCATGTCTTAAAGCCTGTGGTGTTAATGCACAGGCTAGGCAGAGTTATTAAAAAAAATTCCCGAAGCCGGCTCATGATCCGGATCGCCACCAAAATCTAATGGATTGTTCATTGTGCCACACCCCACCCCTCCAAACAATTTAATTCAAATCCATTGTGGACTTTTGGAGTAATCCTCCAAACGGACAAACCAACAAACCAACAAACAAACCAACGCCGGTGAAAACATAACCTCTTTCCTAGGCCTTTGGCCCTGGCGGAGGTAATAATTTTGGCCCGTTGACTAACCTTGATAACCTGTCTAGTTAACTTTACTCACTCACAAATGAAAATAGTCTGCATGTGTTCATTTTCTTTTCCTGTTGCATAAGTGCAAACTAGCTAGCTAGCTAAGCATCTTGGTCATTTTTCTTTATAATGAAAGTGCAAATGAGTAAAAGGTTTAATTTCCCTCTACAAAGAAACCCTTTAATGAATGCTGTATGTTTAGGCTTTAAATTGTTTATTTAAGAGAAGCTTTAATTTCCCAGGTGCCCAAACCAAAGTTTTTCATCCCAACCACATGTTTTGTATTCACTTTGAGTTCCTCCTGTCTGTAGCTTCTTGGCGCGAAACAGAAATTGTGTGCGTGTTTGTGTGTGTGTATCCGTGTGTGTGTGTGTGCGCGCACCTCTCTGTCTGCTGGCCCTCCATGTGTGCATGCTGGTTTATTTGCCATATGCCGAGGGCTCTTTGGAACAGAGGCACCATTATCCATTCATCAGGCCTGCAGCATCAGTGTCTGCTGCTTTCCCTGATCTACAGTCTAATTTACACCTCAGACACCTGCTCTCCTCCTTCTCAAAACCCTTGTTGACATAAAACAGGAACCATAACTATAAATCTACTAATACTGCACTGTTCCCACTTTTAAAGTGAGGAGAGCCTTGGAGTCATAAGTAGCTAGTCATTCTAGACACAAGCTGGGGTCTGATCAGCCCCGATTGGGTCACTTGGAGGAGGGTGTAAGACCCGAAACACCCAATGATTCCAGGAACATCACTGATGATGTGTCAAGAGGCATCAGTAGATTTATGTAAACAGCTGTTTTTAAAGTTTTGATACGATACACTAAACTACTGAAAGACACACAGATGGGAGAGAGGTGTTAAAGTTGTTAGAAAAGGAAGTGAACCTGCAATCAACAACTGACTGACTGAGTTTAAAAGTTAGGCATTTAAAAGTTAGGCATTTAGAACACCCTCTTATCTTATCGTGAAGCTTAAATCGGATCAATAGCAGCAGTGACAGTGATAGACAGTTAAGAGAAAACAAGGGCTTCATAAACAGCAGCTACATTAAGAAACACCACCACAAGTCTTCTCCATGTCTTACACTTTCATTTTTCTCCTGCCCTTCCTCATTTCCTTCACAGCTTTTATGGAGGCAGAGCCGTAGGCTTCAGGTATTGATTGAATGCCGAGGACTAATGGGCATGACAAAAGCAGCGTGGGGAGACAGAGAAGGAGGAGAAAATAAGAGGCAAAGGGGATCAAGTAGGGTTACCATTTGGAGAAAGATAAATATATAAGAGTGGCGACTTAGCCACACCAGACTGAAAACTTGTATTATCTTTTTATGACAGGACACAAGGGGAAAGAGTTGGGACAACTTGAAGGAAGGAAAGCTGTGACCACATAGTGGGTAAACCATGCCACCGGGACACCCCTCATATTTTTTTCGGTACTGACAAAGCAATAATTTAATGCCTCACTTTGAGGAACATAAACCTTTTTTTTCTTTTAACAGAAGAAGACAAACTAAACTAAAAAAGTCTACAATGGGAAGAAAATACGAGTGTAGTGAACAAGAATATCTGACCAGGTCTTCAATGCCAATTTACTCTTACTAGATCTACATTTCACAGAGAATCTTCTTAGTCTTAAAAAGCACTGAATTCAGTTTCCTCTGAAAAAAAAGGCAGTTATAATTAGTTTTAGTACCACTAACATGAAGAACCATCTTAAACCTCGTGTCTGTCTTAAAGGTGCAGTGTGTAGGATTTGGCGCCACCAAGCAGTGAGGTTGCAGTTTGCAACCAACTGAAACTTCTTCCATGTGCCGAGCACGTAAGAGAAGTGCGATGGCCGACGCAAAAAGGTGAATGGCCCTCTCTAGAGCCAGTGTTTGGTTTGTCCGTTCTGGGCTACTGTAGAAACATGGCGGCCGGCTCCGTGAAGAGGAGCCGCTCTTTATGTAGATATAAACGCCTCATTCTAAGGTAACGAAAACACAACCATTCTTATTTTCAGGTGATAATACACTAAAGAAAACATACTTATTAATATTATATTAAATTTCTGCTGATAGGTCCCCCTGAATGTTACACACTTTTCCTTTAATTTATAATATTTATTATTAATATTAGTGACACAACATGAGGAAAACACATTACCTGCTACCTGCATAGCATGAAACATTTTCAAAGTTTTGTAAATGTTTTACTTAACTGATATGGTGGGAAATGTAAAAATATGTGAAATTTATATATGGACCTTTAATTAATTGAATATGTCGTAATTAGTTAAATTAGAATTATTGTTATATATAGCTGGGAATGTGACTGAATAAATTAATATACTTTGTAAATAATTCTAGGTGTTATTCTGCTGGTTTTCCTCTATACATTTGTCATGCTATTGTCAGTATGAAATATAAAAACCACAAAACTTCCCTCTAGCAGACATTGTCTTTGCAGGAAAAGTGCAGGTGAAACAGATTTTGTTAATGTTCCATCAAGTGTCCCAGGAAGCCCTGCTGGTGAGCCAGCGTGGACAATAACCCGACCCTGGAACCAGCTCACCTAAAGAGAATGCAGTCTAATGTCATCAATCACACTGGTGCTTCTTCTGCTATGTCAAGTCAAAATGTCTGCTGCGAAAAAGGTCTAGTAGATTCTATGTGGTATTAAAAAGATCTTTTTTTTAAAAGTCTTTAAAAGGTCCATAGTGTAGGATCTGGCGGTATCTAGTGGTGAGGTGAGGAGATTGCAACCAACCAAGCGTGCAGGAGAGCTACGGTGGCCGACGCGAAAACGCGAATGTCTCTCTCTAGAGTCAGTTGTAGTAAGAGTATCGTAGATCATTTAGAGCAGAGCCAGTGCTTAGAGTGTGTGAGTACGAGGGAAGTGAGTGGTGAAGCAAGAGAGAGAGCGGCGGCGACGGGAGAGAGTAACGTTACCGACTCCGGCCCAAGCAGGAAAAGTTAACAGCGTTTGGTTTGTCCGTTCTGGGCTACTGTAGAAACATGGCGGTGCAACATGATGGTCTCCGTTGAGAGGATCCGCTCCGTATGGAGATATAAACGGCTCATTCTAAGGTAACGAAAACACAATGATTCTTATTTTCACTAAAAAATACACACTATATACACTAAATATATACACTAAAAAAAACATACTTAACCATATTATTAATATTATATTCCATTGCTGCCAATAGATCCCCCTAATTGTTACACACTGAACCTTTAAATCTAACTTGGTC
>CAKAKR010001536.1:5634-37375 GCA_916700685.1 Adelosebastes latens | reverse complement strand
TTACTTTTTTTTTTTTTTTTCTTTTTTTTTTTTAACTTTTTTTAAATTTTATTTATTTTATTTATAAACTTTTTATTGACAAATAACAAAGTGAACATGGAACAAATACAAAAACAGATAATGCCTGGGGGATCAGAGCACAACTTTATTTTTTTATTTTCTTATTTTTTTATTTATTACTATTTATGTTTTATTTATTTTTTACTTATGTATTTATGTATTTATGTATTTTTTACTTTTTTTTCTTTCTTTTTTTTCAATTTATTTATAAAAATAAAACAAATTGACAGAAAACAAAAATCAATTCATAAAAATGTTATATTATATGTTTTTCTTGTATAACAGCTGAGGGCTGAGGGTCTGGGTGGGAGATGGTGAGCAAGCTGTCTTTATCTGTGTATTTGCAGAGTATGTTTGTTATGTAATGCTGTTTTTTGTCTGTATGTGTTTTTGTATTTGTGTCTATAGGACACCCTTGAAAATGAGATGCTACATCTCAAGGGGATATCCTATCCTTTCAATTAATTCAAATATACAGGGTACATAGATTTATGGTTTTGATAGCCTTTCCATTTTTAGAATATAAGATTGAAGCCATATTGTTTGAGTTTATTTTCAAAGATGAAAAGGGATGGTTTATTTATGAATATGAGATCTTGCAAGTAATATGATTTAATATAATATTGATTTTCTTTGGTACAAGGGGAAGAAGAGAAGGCAAACAATATATTTTCATAGGAGAGAGAAATTTCTGAATCAATATATTGGGAAAATAAAAGTGCAAATGTGTCGCCAAAAAATACAAGAGTGGGGACAATACCAAAGTAGGTGACATAAATCTTCTAGAACCAGTTGACAAAGTGAGCAGTCCACAACAATGTCCTTTTTATATCTTTGTAGAAATACCTTGGAGGGATTACAACAATACATTACAACAATGAATCATTTTAAAAGTCCTTAACCTTATTTAAAATCAGATATTCAAAAGGTATAGGCACAGCAACTGAAAGTAACACCGAAAACACTGCTTTCTATAAGAAAAACGCCAGCAGGGTTGATACAATAACAAAATTGTAACAATAACTCAACAAATCTTTACAAGCTAAATCACAAGAGTCATTTCCAACAGCGACTTCATTAGAGGATAAAACATAGATTTAGAACTCATGAATGAATGAAGCATGAATGAAATGAATATGGAATACAAGATTAGAGCAAGATTGATTTGATAAAATTCCTCAAATTATGATTCAGTTGCAGAAACCAAGTAACACATTTTGTAATATAATAGCACAAATAGCATAGTATAGCCTATAATGCTACACTATGAATAGTAGTACTGTCAATATCAAGGAAGTGTAGGGTAAACATATGTTCATTGACATAAAGGGACAAGAAAGGAGAGACAGAGTGATTCAGATAAACTTGTTCATACAGTATGACATGTTCTTTCTTTAAAACATTTTTTGTTTGTTTTAGATAATTAGAGAAAAGCAGAATAATATCAAGGTTTTAAGACCTTTTCTCTAGCCACCTTCCCTTCTCTGCTGGCAGTGGCAGAGAAGGGAAGGTGACACTTAAACACACTCAAATAAAATGCATTTTCTTTCAAAGGTCTTTTTATTAACTGTCAATAATCAATAGAACAGTAACTAAACATTTTTGTTTTTCTGAACAACAGTCACCCGTGACACAACACATCAATCAATCGTACCTGACAACAACATACACACAAACAGCCACAGCTGGCCACAGAAGACCTAACTGATTCTCAATCATGGATACATAAAATTCAAATTGTAGAGAATACAACACAGGGAGAGTATTCGCAAATAAGTCATGAAATAATAAGAAGAAGAAGAAGAAGAAGAAGAAGAAGAAGAGAAAAAAATAAAAAATAAAAATTTAATATATATATATATATATATATATATACATACATATACACACACATACACACATACATATATGTATATATATATGTATATATATACATATATATATATATACATACATACATATATATATACACACATACATACATATACACATATACATACCTACACACACATATACATATACACACATACATACACACATACATACACACACATACACACGTATGTATATACATATATATATAAAAATAGAAGAAAGAAAAACTAAAAATAATAATGATAATAATGAATGAAATGCATTTTTATTTGACACAAGTTTTAATGTTTGTGTATGTGTGTAAGTATGTGTATTTTTCTGCATTCCGGACACTTATTCTGAAAATCACCTTTTGTTCCGTGCTGACTTTTACTTTTAAAAGTACACCGGATGTAGTCTGTTCTTTTAAAAAAATTCCCAGCATTCATTGTTCCTGGTGCTCCTCTCTATCCGCCATTTTCGGTAGCTGGTGTCGCAGAGGAGGTCGGACTCAGTTATCTGTTCCTTTAATTTCAGTTTTAGAAGGCGATTGATTCGTTACTAACAACGAAGATAGTCTTCAATAACACAGTTTGATTTAGAAAAGATAAAAAAACTGAAGATGTCCACCGAGCAGGTCGAGAACACGATCGTGACGGAGGCAGCAGGCCAGCAGGCGCCACCGCCGCTCCAACAGCAGCAGCAGCAGCAGCAGGCGGGGTGAGTTACTCCATTCATCAGCGGTCCTTTGTTGGAGGTAGCTACATGGTTAGCCGTCATGATTAAGATCCACGGGAATGTCCGCACTTCCACCAGTCTTTAATGAAAAATATGCCCTTAATTGCATCCTTATGTGTCAACTATAGAATTCCCGCAATATGTTCAAAGTCTTTAGTTTATGTGCGCTCATCTGTTGCTAGGAGGCGTGTTTGGGATCCGTCTATTTACTGGGAGAATCCATCCATTTTACTTAACTTAAAGTAACTTAACGTTAGCAGTTTACTTGCCTAATATTACTTGTTGATATCAAATAACTTTCCTTTTTTATTTGTTCGCATTTTTGACCATAAACGTTAAAAAAATAATGTAATGTTAATGTAATAACGCAATACAGGCCTCTAACGTCCAAAGAGAGGCCTTGCCATGCGGTTTAACTGCAATTGTCTCCATAGCTAAACCATTTCAGGCTATTATTATAGTTTAGACCATTGTGACTATGTCTAAATCATACATTTTTAACCTGTTAATAATAAAACATACTTTCATCATTTAAAATTTTAGTTGAAGAGGGATTTTCTCTAACCGACACTATTGGATTGAGTTAATCACACCTCATTCATCACTCATCATGTTTGATTTAGTTATAACTAAAAATGTACCATCAAATGTGTCTGCAGTAAATTGACTTATCTCTTATGTGTCCCCATTAGCTGCCCTTAGAGTTATTTTTTTTAGAGATATTTCTCATAATTTAATCATACTTAATTTTGACCTTTGCAGGCTATTATTACAGTGTGTCTAAATCATACATTTTAACCTGTTAATAATAAAACAGTACTTTCATCATTTAAAAATGTAGTTGAAGAGGGATTTTCATTATCCGCAAGACTTAAGGGAATCCCTTTAGGTCCACTATTGGATTGATTTAGTCACACCAGTAGCCTCATCCATCACTCATCAGCTTTGATTTAGTTATTACTAAAATGTACCATCAAATGTGTCTGCAGTAAATTGACTTATCTCTTATGTGTCCTTTTAGCTTTTGAGTTAATTTCTCATAATTTAATCTTACTTAATTCTGACCTTTGCAGGCTATTATTACAGTGTGTGACTGTGTCTAAATCATACATTTTTAACCTGTTAATAATAAAACGAACCGTACTTTCATCATTTAAAAATGTAGTTGAAGAGGGATTTTCACAATCTGACAGACTTAAGGAAATCCCTTTAGGTCCACTATTGGATTTAATTAATCACACCTCATTCATCACTCAGCAGCTTTGATTTAGTTGTTACTAAAATTTACCATCAAATGTGTCTGCAGTAAATTGCCTTATGTGTCCCCATTAACTGCCCTTTTAGCTTTTGAGTTAATTTCTCATAATTTAATCATACTTAATTCTGACCTTTCTGGGCTCACTTATAAAAGCATTTTTTTTACACAATATTACTTGATCTATTTACAGAGAAGTGAATGGGAAAGCTAAACATGAGCCCAATTCAAGCAGGAAGGAGAGGCCCCAGAAGAGAGGTGGTGGAGGCGGGCGCTTTGAACCCTATGGAAACGTCAACAAGAGATACCGCGTTTTCGTCAGCAACATCCCATACGACGTCAAGTGGCAAGCTCTCAAAGACCTGATGAAGGAGAAAGGTAAGGTGTTATGGATAAGGGATTGACTCAGTCAGCTTTGGACCTGACAAAAAAAGATGCAGCATCCAGGGTCATTTTGTTTGACCACTGCAGCTTTGAAGGGCTTTTGGGAATTTGTGCAGAAACTTAAGTTGTACAATGTTGCTCGAGATCTGGTGGGAATTATCTGGAACAAAGGTTTTGGACGAGGTCCCTCTCATTTGTCCGTCAACTAAGGAGTTGCTGCAGACTTGCACAAGTGCTGTGAACCTGGATGTTAGACTGAACATTTATTCTTCATCGAGATTACTAAAAAAATATTGTGGTTTTTGTGAAGTGGGGGTTGTACACGTGTAAAGCCGGTCCACTACTGTGAAAATCCAGTCGCTTGGGATCATGAGTGGCATATTGAGATGCTTTTCCCCAAGAAATCCATGAAAAAACATACAGTACATTGCTGTAACATAATGATTTTGCCCAGAAACGAGGGACAAGTTGCTCTCACTTGCAACATGTAATTAACGGTAAAAACCAGAGCTCTCATGATTTACAAATAAGCCCAAATTTTGGAGACCTGTCAAACAAATCATTTGTGATGCAGCAACTTTCAGCAGGGATTAGTATAAAGTGCTCTCTTAAATGTTCAATATGGATTTACATGTGCCGTTACTCTTGTGAAAGTACTTGTAGTTCTAGGGTATTGGAAAAGCGTTAGATGTATTATAAGTAATGCACTAAATATGCATTTACTTGAAGTTAAAGCATGTGTTAAGAAAGGTACAATCCTTTTTTCAAGAGGAGTGCCTGGTATTCGTTTTATGACAACTGACTGTGGAGTTAAATTGCATTTTCTCTTTTAGGTGTGACCTTGACAAGCAAATGTTTTCTCAGCAGATCTCCATGTTGTGCCAAACACGGCTATGCGTTGGAGGTTTCTTTGGGGTACAGGTCTACAAAATGAAGCAACTTCTTATGCACTGTCCTTGTCTCTAGAGGTTTGGTCACTGATGTCCATTCGTTGAACAGACACGTGATCTGGAACGAAGGCGTGGCTGTGGTCGACGTTCAATCAAAATTTTGATATTGTGCGTTTTAAGGAACAGGTCCACTTTAATAACATGTTTGCAGTTAGAGAAGTTTCTTTCCCCTAAGAGCTTGCCTTCATTAAGATTATGGTTAGTTTTCTAGCTGTAGGTTTCCTCTTAGACTCAGTTGATGGGCGAATGTATTGATGCATTAGCCTGATGTTTAAAATGGCGACATTTGACAAAGTATGCACAGGTTTGCAATGAAATGGACTGAGGCATTGAAAGGGGTTTGCCTACTTGAAACTATTGGGTCAATTATCTTCAGTTAGAAGGTGTTGTTCACGGCATTATATCAAAATAGGAATGCTGATGGCCATTTCAACAGTTGTTGTCCTCAGTCTATTGCTTTTGGTGCTTCGGGAGAATTCCAACAAGGACAGGCTAAGAAGTCTTAATTTTTTTTAAAGACCCAAGCTTGCTTTTTGTAGACCTGTACCATATTGTGCTGCTGCTGAGGTGCTGGGGGAACGCGCAGGACTGGCAGTCTGAGCTCACTGTCACCGGCCGCCCTACTTGTGTCTGCTCTAAACCCCCATTGTTCTCTCGGCTTCTCTCCCCTTGGTGTGTGTCGTCTCTGGAATCTGATTTGTAGTGGGTGAGGTAACGTACGTGGAACACTTAATGGACGCAGAAGGCAAATCGAGGGTAAGTGCAAATACATACAAATAAAACATGAATAATCCTAGACAAACCTGTGTTTGTCAGCTTTGGTGTCTTTATTTTCATTGTTGGGAATTGTTCAGCTTCAGAAACCTGGTGGAGTGTGTGAGATGGTGACACGCCGGAGGCGTGTTTTATTTGGTGTCGTCTGGGACACTGACCTGAGGGTTGATGCTCTTTTATAAAAGGACTTCAGCTTTCTTTGAAGCCAATCCTGTGGCATTGCAGTATCTGAGTGACAATGTCCCTTTGGTTGCTGGATTTGCTCCTCGTGAGCTAAAGGGGTCTAGTCTGCAAGAGGTTGTTACAAGGCTGTTAGATGGTTGTTAAATATAATCGTAGAACTGCTTTACTGGAAATGTTATCTCCAATATCTTAGTAGTGGAGAATCCTATCTCACTGTGGATTTTCTGCCCTTTGGATGTTGGAAAAATAGTCCTTTAATATTCACCAGACTTGCCTGCATTGTGTTAGTGACTGGGAAAAAATTGTGAGATGTTAAAATTGTAATTTTATTTGGAAACAAAGTTGTGGCCAAGGCTGTAGGCTTGTGTGATGTTGAACTTTTGATTGTGCATGAGTTCTCTTTTTTGCTTACATTTTGTAAATTTAAAACTTATATTTTAACCGTTGCCTTTCCTAATTTCAATTATTCTTTACTCCTTTTTGGCGCGGCCTGTTCTGATGTCTTCAATCAACAAAGGGTTGTGCGTAAGTAGTCTCTATCCATTTTTTATATTTTTTAATTGTTTAATTGTTTGGGTCAATGCTTCTCAGATTGACCAAATGGAAATGTTGCAATCCCGTTCAAGTTAACCAAGTGGAGACACATGCACCAGTGTCTTTGTTAAAAACAGGTTTTTGGAGAGGGTAGTTATTACAAATCTAACAGTTTGTTTATTGATTTCTCTAATGGGATATTCTGTATATTTCTGTCAGCGTTGTTGAGTTTAGGACGGAAGAGCTAATGAAGAAAGCAGTGGAGAAGGTCAACAAGCACAACCTCAATGGACGACCCCTAAAAGTGAAAGAGGTAGGCCACAGCAAGAATGAGCAGAAAAACAATGAGCAGCAAAGAGATCAAAATGTCAGTTTCAGATTTCCCTGTGTCATATTTTCATGCTTTTGTCAGGACCCAGATGGTGTGATTGCTCAGAGAGAAATGAACAAGGCTCAAGGTGGAGGACATCCAGGAGGCCACGGTGGAATGGGAGGAATGGGTGGAATGGATCGCATGAACATGGATCGTATGAACATGGATCGCATGGGCCCTGGACCGAATAGCTCCGTAGTCAACATTCCTCCGAGCCTGATGAACAATCCCAACATCCCCAACGAGGTCATCCACGGTCTCCAGGCTGGCAGGATTGGCAACACTGTCTTTGTGGCTAATGTGAGTCTTCCAGAGTTGTACCAATGTTGTTTCCCCCCCCTCAAAAAAGTAGCCAGTAAATAATTTGTATTTTTTATGATAAAATGACACAACTGACTTATAGTTACAGCATTACCTGTTAGTGTACGGCTGTTAAGTTAATCAAACCGTATAGTTGTTTGAAAATATGGTGAGAAACCTTAGTTTAGTCTGACTCTTCTTTTTGGCCTGGCCTATGGATAAACAAGTAACCATCTCAAAAATGTTTCCTTGTGCCTGCAGCTTGACTACAAAGTGGGCTGGAAGAAACTGAAAGAGGTGTTCAGCATGGCGGGCATGGTGGTGAGGTCCGACATTCTGGAGGATAAAGACGGGAAAAGCAGAGGAATGGGCACAGTCTCATTTGATATGCCCATTGAAGCAGTCCAAGCTGTCTGTATCCTTTTTTTGAAAAATGTTGGATTGGGATCCCCTTGTGTATACATAGACTGTTAATCCAGTAGAATCACATTGTTTCAAAAACGTCTACCTACGTTTTCCTTAATGATTTCACAGCTATGTTTAATGGGCAGCTGTTGTTCAACAGAGTCATGCACGTCAAACTGGTATGTTGCCTAAACCTCACTTCTACATTAGATCACATTATGATCAAAGTGCATAGTCTGAATGCATTTATGTTTGCTCTTGTCAGGATGAGAAATCCCTGCCCAAAGGGGATTTTGGACCACCTGACAGATCTGCTGCTGCTCTTCCCCGTAAGTATACATGTAGCTTTCTTCACTACGATTTAAAAAATGCCCTGTAAATAAAATACTTTAAATGACTCGTAGGATAGTTCAGTATTATAACCACAGTATCCTTTCCAGTTAAATTTAGTTACTTCACTTTGGTGCAAAACTACATCTGTGATATAAAAACACACAGTTAGCAACAATGACTCGGTTTGCCACTTTAATATCGCCAAAGATATACACTTGGTGGTCTTTCAGGAGCCACTGGGGCCTCGCTGACGTACTGAACATTTAGATATTGAACGAATATTTCACAGTGGTGCTTCCTCTGCAGTTTTGATACCAAAGAATAGGAATACTGTGGACATGGCATTTTTTATCCAGTTTATTTCTACAGACACAACATTTTTAGACAATGTCTTAATACTGAACCCATTTTCTCTGCCCAGGTGGCTTGAGTGGTATTGGTTTGGGCCTGGGACCTGGTGGCCAGCCCATTGATGCTACCCAACTCAACAGAGGAGGTGGTGGTGGTGGTGGTGGTGGAGGCGGAGGAATGGGCAACATGGGCCCTGGTGGAGGTAACTAGCTCCAGCATTGTTTTTGTTAAACTCTTGAATAAAAGACACCAGTGAAATCAGTAGCTTATCATCACTCTTCTTACTCATAGGAATGGATGGAATGGGCTTTGGCAACATGGGAGGTCGTATGGGAGGCGGTGGTGGTGGCGGCGGTGGTGGTGGAGGAGGAGGAGGAGGTATGATGAAAATGTTTACCTCAACTGCTGCATTTACTGTTAAAGTCAACTCAACATTTCCTCTAACTGTATCACATTTATTAACATTAATTTTCATCAATTTAAAATGTTAAGCACCCAGACTCTGGTGTCATAAAAGCATCAGATATATCCATACCCAGCCTGTCCTCTCTCTGGTTGAGCCCTCTGGTATTAAGACTTTCCTCTCCTCTGCTCTAGGAATGGAAAACTTTGGAGGAATGAACAACATGGAGCGTTTCGGCTCTTCAGGGATGGGCAGAATGAACGGTAAGGAGATGCGTCGAGCGCTCCAAAGCAAGCGTGAAACACTTTCACGTCTTGCTTTTTGTTTCTAATGGTTTCATCTCTTGCATTGTCAGAGATGGACCGTGGGATTGGTGGTGCTTTTGACAGGGAGTTTGGGCGAAATGAAATGGGAATGTCTCGCAATAATTTTGGTGACTCCTTTGAAAGAGGAATGGGTTAGTATTTTCAGGATTTTGTTTGAAATTCCTCTGGTAGCTTATCTGATAAGCCTCATCAGGTGTGATGCTAACATCAGCTTTGACGGTTGATATAACCGTTCTCTGATTTTCTTTCTTTTGTTAACTCGTTTATAGGAAACTCCCTGGGTATGGAGCGCATGAGCTCTGGAATGGACCGCATGGGAACCAGCATGGAGCGCATGGGAGGGATGGATCGGATGGGCATGGACAGGATGGAACGCGGGTCTGACCTTGAGAGGCTGGGCTCTGGGTTCGACCGGATGGGCTCGGGGATGGACCGGCTGGGGCCCAGTATGGACAGGCTTGGACCTGGCCTGGACCGCATGGGCTCCAGCATGGACCGCCTCGGCCCATCTGGGTTTGACCGCTTGGGCTCGTCTGGTTTGGATCGCATGAGTTCTGGCCTGGACTTTGGCTCCTCAATGGGTATGGAACGCATGGGCAACACAGGGCTCGACAGAATGGCCAGCAGCTTCGACCGCATGGGCTCCACTGGAGGACTTGACCGCTTCTCCTCCGGTGGCATCGACCGCATGACCTCCGGCATGGATCGGATGGGGTCTGGAGGTGTTGGTGGCCAGTTTGAGCGCACTGGTGACATGGATCGTGGATTTGGTGGGAATTCCTTTGGAGGAGCTGGAGGAACTGGTGGCAGCAATATCAGGAAGGGATGCCAGATCTTTGTCAGAAACGTAAGTATTTCTCTGCAGGGAAGTTAATGATACATTTGAAAAGGATCTTCTCATGTAGGATTATAATCAATTTGGATTTTGGTTTTCAGCTGCCATTTGACTTCAACTGGAAGATGCTGAAGGATACCTTCAACGCATGCGGTAAGGGTAGTCATAGTTTGTAAATATTAAATTTTTTGCTATTTTACATTAAGATGACTTCTAACATTGATGCTCTTCCCTCTGCAGGCATGGTTCAGTATGCCGATATCAAGATGGAGAACGGCAAGTCCAAGGGGTGTGGCGTGGTTCGCTTCGACACCCCTGAAACTGCAGAGCGCGTCTGCAGGACCATGAACGGCTATCGGCTGAATGGAAGAGAAATCGACGTTAGGATTGATAGAAATGCATAAATTATTTGTCTGCATTTGCCATTTCATTTAGTCCCTAATGTCCAAACTCTCTATCGTCTGACTTGCCGTTAGGATAGTCATATTAGATTCACTTGGTTTGTTGGATATTTGTAACAGTAAAAGTTATTTTAGTTAGTAGTTGTTCCCAGTGAAAGTGTTTTAGTTTTTGCTTAAATTTTACTTTTTTTTTAGAGACCAAATTTTTAATTTTTTTTTCTCTCATGCTTCAACTGTCATTGCCTTTGGTTCTATAAGGTGTTTTGATAAATAAACCTCAGTATTTGAAATGCTTTGTTCGATGTTTTTTTCTTATGTTATTGCATTTCCTGTTATTAATAGTGGACCAGTGAACAGTTGAGATTATAAACTTGTAGCTTTCTTGTGATTGTCGTATTTAAAGCTAGATTAGACACATATTAATAACATTTGATGACAGTTTTAGTTGTTTACTAAACGACCAACCCAAAGCTGGAAAACTGTGAGAGAGACTACACAACTATCTGAACTACTATTAGAGAAACATCACAGTTTGCAGAGATAGGCAAACTGTCATCTAATGTTGTTTTTCCAGAAGAGAAAGTGGTGTTTTGGAATCAAAGCTGAAACTTGACAGTATTCCCAGTGTTTCCTTTACTATTAGTTAATTGTTCTTGCTGTAAATACTGCAGTGTTTTCCTTTCTGGGTTAATATGATTAGAAATGCATGTAGTTAAATGCCAGTGTAAGCAATATATCAATTTTAGTTTATTATTGAAGCATATTTAAAAACAAAAGTGCAGGTAAAGCATGGGGGAATATTATGCTTTGGAGTTATCTGTTGAGCGCTCATGACCCCCTTCGTGGATACAGAAGGTCACCACCGGAAGATGTATGTATTCTGGAGCTTTATGGTTTGATATACATGACTGGCTTTTCCCAAAAGTTTCTCATCTGGGAAACGTCTCTCAAAAGGACATTGTTTTATGGACTTGTCATCGACAATAACAAAGATGACTTTCTGAATAACATTCTCATTCTTGGAAAATTTTATTTGCACAAATCCAAGTATATGAAAGTGAAACGTAGGTTTAATGTTTTTCATTCTGAGTTTCTTTCTCACATAAAAGCCCTTAAAGTCATGGAAAAACAAAAATGCATTGAAACTTCTTAGCGTAACAGAAGAATATGAATTACAGGTACAGCCCTTTAGCCCTTAATTTAATTTATTATTATTTACATGTATAATTTTACATATTACATATTTTATTTGTTCTTGTTCTGTATGCACCTTGTCCTTTTACTTGAATGCAATGATCTATGAGCCATGTTGTTTGTAAATTTGAATTTGTTTAATAAAATTTAAAATTAAAAAAAAAAAAAAAAAAAAGGTCATCACCGGAAGAAGGTCACAGGCATTCCATTCAAGATGGCTTCCCCCTTGTGTCAGTGTTACCAGGTGAGTTCTTTGGGTCTTTTTGTGTTAAAATATCGGCATTTAAACACCACGAAATAATAAGGGAGGAACTTACAACTATTTTTTCCAAGTAACATCACCAGTGACTATGAGCGTTGGACTATAGTTTACTGACCAGGCTGCTAGTGTAGCATTAGCTAGCTCAGTTAGCTCTTTGAATAGTAACATGTCCAGCCGGTGCTTGAACTCTGACACACAGGAAGAAATGTCAACTTGTATATATATATATAGCTGCATGTTCTGACTTTCCACTATGCCGTACAATGAATAGAGTGTCTATCTTTTGGTTATAAACACGATAACTTCATTGACAAGTATTTTCTTCCCACATTATCACATTCTCATGTAGCGCCGCCGTTTGAGCTAAATATTACTACGTCACATGTTGTAGTGATTTATCAATGACATGCCAAACTGTTTGTCTCTAGCCAGTTAAAATGTCAACTTGGGTATATAGCTGCATGTTCTGACTTCCCACTATGCCGTACAATTCATTTTAGTTTAAAGCTTCAAACTTTCCTGTTTGCTGCTGCCTTTTATTAAACCAGATAATGATCTTATACTGCACTAGAGCTTTTACTCTTGTGTGTTATACTCTATTTTAGCTTCCATCCTAGCTTTTATTTTAGCTTGTTTTTATTTTCTAATCTTTAATGTTTTTATAACTGTTTTAATTATGTCTTAATGTTCTTTTGCACTCTGTCGCAATGTTCTTGAATGTTTATGTAATGCACTTTGAATTGCCCTGTTGCTGAAATGTGCTATACAAATAGAGCTGCCTTGCCTTACTAAACTACTACTACTACTCTGTCTCCAGATGTGTATGAGAAGAGGCTTGGTGGCATTCCCTTACTCTTACCTGCTACTTCACAAAAGACCTAATGTCTACAGGATACGTGGGATCCTCCTCAAATGTTCTTCACAGGTACGAACACCTGACATAAAACTGTATTACTACTTTATGGATATTCTGACGCTGCACTTTGCAGGTTAACTGCCTTTCATCTGTGGAGAGGTTTCCTGGTGTTTGGTTGGATTATGCTCTCTCAACGCCAAACAAATCTCTCTGCAGTTTTATATAAAAAGACAGACTTATACTTGCTTCTTGTTTTTGTATTGTTGTAACCTAGCAAAATTAACACACACACTCAGTTGCCAATATTAAGTACAGTCAGGTAAAACTACTGCAGTCTAAGACAACAGTCCTGCAGTAAATCCCACCTTGAGGAAGTCCAGTTTTTGTTGAAACTGTGTAAGAGAGGTGTTGATTTAACATTAGGCCAGTTTTGGAAGATGAACTGTGCTGTTGAATTGTATTGCATTATACAGAGTCCATCACTGATATAAATGGGATGAAAAAGATAATAGAGACACCTGCCAGTATAATTCAATACAGTTCCAACAACACCACAAACTGCAGCCTCCAAATTTACCATAAACACCTCTGACTGAAAGTCATAAACTTCATGAAGGTAGGATTTATTGCAGGGCTTTTCTATTAGACTGCATCCATTTCCAAAAGAAGCAGGAGCACTTTAAATGACAGATATGTAGCATAGACTATATTCCATGAGATTACATTTGCATGACTTTAAGTGCTTTGAAGATAGCACGTTTGCTGAAATATCAGCTCTTGGCATGACGTCTACTACAGTGCATATCTATCATTCTAATGTGCTCTTGCTGTCTTTGCAAGTTATTAGTAGAGCACACATCCCCCTGCAGGTCATAAATTTAAGTTTAATTGAACTGCTCCAGACATGCTCGGAGTAAATTAATCCTATGTGTTGTTTCTTATTCATACCGACAAGGTGCCTCAGTCACCTCTTCTGCAGGTACGGTATTTGTCAGGGGAGAGAGGCGCTGGCAGAAGAGGTTTCATGGGGGAGCTTCTGGAGAACATTAAGCAGGAGCTAAACAAGAACAAAGAAATGAAAGACAACATCAGGAAGTTCCGGGAAGAGGCCAAGAAACTGGAGGAGTCAGATGCATTGAAACAAGCTCGAAGGAAATATGTTAGTATTTGGCCACACACAGCATTTCTATCCATTTCATTATGAAAAACTAGTGTTAAACTTACTAATGCCCCCCCGTCCTATTACCAGAAAACTATAGAGTCTGAAACAGTGAAGACCTCCGATGTGCTCAGGAAGAAGTTGGGAAACATCTCTGAGACAGTTAAAGAGGTAAATGTGACGAGTATTTGAATCAGATGCAGCCTTTCTTTTGATTGTCATGTATACATTTAAGTCGATCCATCCACCCTTACAAGATGTGTGTGTGTGTGTGTGTGTGTGTGTGTGTGTGTGTCTGTGTGCATTGACAGGGACTAGAGGAGGTCAGTCGTACAGAAATTGGGAAGAAAATCAAGGATGGAATGGAGGAAGCAGCCAAAACAGCGAAGACCTCAGCAGAGTCTGTATCTAAAGGTGGAGAGATGTTGGGGAAGAGTGGTGCGTTTAGAGCAATATCACAGGTATGGATATTTATTTTTTATTTTTTATTATATTTCCTTGTTTACCAAAACTAAAACTGAATTCATTGTTTTTTCTCTCTCCTGAATAAACTAAGGATGCATATACATTGAAACATAATCTTGTATTGTAAGATTGGACGTGAATCTTAAGACCTGTGCGACTTAATTACCAAGTGCACTGCTCTCTCTGTTGCACTGTTTGGTAAATAATTTGTCAAATTCTATTCATAGAAACTACTCAAGGTTAAGGATAAAGGCAGGGAAATAGTAATGTACTATTGAATATCACTATGAAATTAACTAGGAATAAAAGAAACTCCAGAAAATGATATGCCTGAGTACTGGAACTTATTTATTGTTCTATCGTCTGCTCCCTGTTCATTTGTTTCCAGGGCATGGAGAGTGTGAAGAAAGAGATCGGTGACCTGGGTCACACCGGCCCTTATCGGCCTCCTGCCAGACTCAGGAAGAGGAGTGAGTTCTCCTCCAAGGGGGCAGGGGATGACAGCAAGGTCTTCGAAGCCAACGAGTACGTGAGTGCCCTCTGCCTTGCCCTGATACTGAGAGGGGAACGCCTCTCAGGTTCAGAGATAGATGATACCACTTACTGTATATGGCCGCATACAGTCCAATCATTATTATTCAAATACAGGAAATGAAACCAACCCAAAGCTGGAAAACTGTGAGACAGACTACAAAACTATCTGAACTACTATTAGAGAAACATCATAGTTTGCAGAGATAGGCAAACTGTCATCTAATGTTGTTTTCCAGAAGAGAAAGTGGTGTTTTGGAATCAAAGCTGAACCTTGACAGTATTCCCAGTGTTTCCTCTACTGTTAGTTAATTGTTGTTGTTGTTGTAAATACTGCAGTGTTTTCCTTTTTGAGTTAATATGATTAAATGTCATGGTCAACGGGAACAGGTGTTTCCCTTGGCTCGCTGTCTGATGCTTTACTTTGTGTGTTCTTCAGGGAAGCAATGGGTGTGGTGCTGCACAAAGACTCAAAATGGTACCAGCAGTGGAAGGACTTTAAAGACAACAATATGGTCTTCAACAGTAAGGACTAACTGATCTCTCTTTCTTTCTGCCTGCATCCTTGGCTGTTTACTTCAGCTTTAAGTCAGCTTTTAATGAGTGTACCAGCAATTCTCTGTTGCATCTTCAGTAAGTGATATGGAGTCCATGTCAACTAGCATAAAACCAGAGGCTTTAAATATGCAATTTTGTGTGGGAAAAGAATCATAAAGGGAACGGAGAACATCCTTTAATTGCTGAGTAGTGATGAAGTTAAACAACATGGTGGACCTAGTTGAACAGTTTGCAAGAGTTTAATGGAGTGCACATCATTCAGACTGTCCTGCATGTGATGCTGCTATTGTTGGGCGTTTTACACAGCTCTGGTGAGATAAATGGATTCATAGCAAAATGTTCCCAAGTGCTAAAACTCATGCGCCTGGGCGGCTTGAAACACTTTGCTAACCTTCAAGCTTATGAGGCCTCATTAATAAGCATTTGCCGAAAGGGTCAGTTAATAGAAGGTGCTGCTATGGGATTCGGTGGAGAGTTTGTAACATGGGGTTTTTAAAATGTACATCACTGTGCTAGTTTAGACGATATTATGCACATTAGTTAGGGAAACAACGTTGATGATTAATAATGTCTGGGCAGGTGAAAAAAAAATGACCTGGGTTACAGTTAGGAGGACATTGCGCAAAGTCAACAGATTTGCAGCTATGTAGATTTCCATAGCTGTTGTTGCAGCATCAACACTTTTTACTCTACCCTAAATACTGTGAGCCAGTACATCCGTTTTCAGTAATATGATAAATCTACTGCAAATGTCTTTTTTGGCTGATTTAAGTCTGCCCTCCAGAATTGCCCTCCTTTAGCTCCAGTGGAACTGGTAATATAGGAATGCATTCACTGATTACTTGTGCCTGCACAATATCTTACACAGCATAAAACAACCCACCTGCAGCACTTTTTAGTGGCGTCACATGGTATATGATCTGTTTAAAGGCTTTTTATTTAATTCAGCGGAGGACTGCAGTTTTTAGATGCAAAATGCACAGAGGCATGAAGCTCAGACACTCTTGAACCGCAGTACATTGGATATTGCTTGTCTCATGGGTTGCACCATCGCCCAACCCTGCTAAATACACGTACATTTTGTAAGTGTGTGATTCTGTGTGAGCGGACTGAAGAGATGTGTATGTTTATGTTTATTCATCAGGACATGTATTGGAATCATACAACGCTTCATCAATCACCCAGCAGCCTTTTGCTGAGCCTCAGATTTTAGTCTTTTCATTCCTCCATGTCCAACCAGTGGACGCGTGCGTGCGTGCCTGCGTGCGTGCGTGCGTGCGTGCGTGCGTGCGTGCGTGCGTGCGTGCGTGAGTGCGTGTGTGTAGGAGATGGAAGCCTCAGGTTTCAACCTAAAATCTAATAAGCTCTCATTCTTTGGTTCACTGCAGGGTTCTTTGAGATGAAGATGAAGTATGATGAGAGTGAGAACACCCTCATCAGAGCATCTCGTGCCGTCACCGACAAGATGACTGACATCTTAGGTGAGAGACCTCTGGTTTGATAGTCTGCATGAATCACACTGAGAGGTCGAATCAAGCTGTAACAGAGAAGATACAAAGGTTGTGTGTACTTCAGGGTATCTACGGGTACCTATACATTTTTTTTTTTAAATCATATATACATTATGTTCTACAGCTTAAAGATAAGGAAACTAAAGTTAATGGCACAGATTGTGTAGCCTTAGTAAGAGACGTGTTATGAGCCCAGCAGTAGGTCAGTTGATATCAGCAACTTTCTTTTGTCACAAATGCTTCGATACATGTAACTACTTAGCCTCAGTCTGTTCTGCTGCTCATTTTCCGTTTGCTGAATGTCTGTGTTCATGTGTTCAGGTGGGCTGTTTTCTAAGACGGAGATGTCTGAAGTACTAACAGAGATCTTGAAGGCGGACCCATCCTTTGACAAAGATTCTTTCCTCAAGCAGTGTGAACGAGATATCATCCCCAACATACTGGAGGTATGTTGGACTGCAAACAACGCTGATACATTACCAGTGGCTGTGTAATGGAGTCATTTAATCCATTTGAGAAATGTTTCGTATGAATAGATCAAGTTAGGACAAACGCCTGATGATGTTTCTGAAAAGAAATGTTTTATTTGTATGCAACATTGAATTACAGTAGATGTAATTGGGATTTTGTGACATTGATCAGGATGTACAATAAAACAAAGGTTCACCTCTGTCATCAGGTCTTGATTCACCCTTTCAGTTGTATCCAGGAAGTTCTTTAAGCTGGTGTTTGCTCTGTCTCCATGCAGGCGATGATCCGAGGGGAGCTGGAGGTGCTGAAGGACTGGTGTTATGAAGCGGTAGGGCCTTTCTCACACTCCAGTTTGAAGAGCTGAAACAGACACAGATACCAGATACTTCTTTTGTTACTGATATGTACAGGCAGCAGTTAGACTGCCCACAGAGCACATTGGTGACATTGGTGTACATATTGGGAGGGAAATGCTTAGTCATAATGTTATCTTGTTTTTCTCCATGGGTGTGTAGACATACAGCCAGCTGGCACACCCAATTCAGCAAGCCAAAGCCATGGGACTTCAGTTTGACTCTAAGATCCTGGACATTGACAATATTGATGTAAGTTTGTCCAAATTACACTACACAACATTATTAATGAAGCCTTGATCAGTGGTGGAAGAAGTACTCTGATCTTTTACTTATAAAAGTAGCAATACTGTAGTGTAAAAATACTCTGTTACAAGTAAAAGTCTTGCATTAAAAATCCTACTCAAGTATAAGTAGAAAAGTATCAGCATCGAAATATACTTAAAAAAGTACAATATTTGCCTCTGAAATGTAGTGGAGTAGAAGTATAAAGTAGCATTAAATATACTCGCGTACAATACTTGAGAAATGTACTTGGTTACATTCCACCACTGGCCTTGAGTATTGACAATCCACGGCACTCCCAGGTTTTGCTAAATCCCAGTAATTCACTAGTTTGCAATTAATACCGGTGTTTTGGTGAGTATTCAAAATGCCTGAAATTAACATTTGGCCTCATGTCAGTAGCAGGTAATCTAAATGATTGAAATGAAATGAGTTTCTGGTTGGAATATTTTTACAAACTAAATGAAGTAACATAAATTGTCATAAACGAGTGAAACAGGGTTAAGGTGAGCAGACTTAGAATCTAAGCATTAATAGATGCTACTCTTAATCTTCTCTCTTTTTTTATTAGCTTGTCACCTGCTTTTGTGAAAGCAGAGACATGAGAATGACAACAACAACACTAACAGACAGCCAGTTGGAAGCCTTTTTAATGCACAACAACTGTTTTGCTTTATTTGAAGAGCTTGTGGTTACAGTGTATATGATAATCTGCGGGGAATTTTGCAAATATGCAAAATCAAAGTATAAAACCAAGTCAGGCAAATGTCAGCGTTGTCAAATGTCTTGAAAAGCTATGAGCACGTGTCACTGGTCTTCATAACTTTATTATATTTTGTGTTCGGCTGGTAATATTCTCAGACTGTGTTTAGGACCTTACAGGAATTTTGTCTTTGTCAACCATAACTTCTGTAATTTTAAATATCTCTTGAGCCGTAAGAAACTTATTTAAAACTTGAATGCTGTCTAAAAACCATGTATGTTGGTCCAGTAATGTATGTATGTATGTATCCTCTACTCCAGTTGGCCATGGGGAAGATGATGGACCAGGGTCCAGTGCTGATTATCACCTTCCAGGCTCAGTTAGTCATGGTGATCCGAAACACCAAAGGAGAGGTGGTGGAGGGAGACCCTGTAAGTTACACGAACAAATACACAAACACCACTTTGATGATTAAAATAAAGAGCATTTAAAACAAAACAAATGTAAATTAAATTGCATTTTTTGGCATGTAATGTTCTAGAAATAAGAGACATTTTTCACTGCAGACATTTTGACGTCATAGTAGGAAAAGCACAGGTGTATTCAACAACATTAATGAGAGCTGCAGGCCCTGGTGCTAGGGGTATTGTGCATGCTCACTCAACTGGAACATCGTTAATGTTATTAGTTTCACCTGTGGTTTTCCTGCTATGACAAGTCAAAATGTCTGCTGTGAAAAAGGTCTATACAAAGCATCAGCTGGCATTTTATCGTAATCACAAATGTGTTGGAACTTCTCATAAATGATGCACCAAGACAACGTTATGAGACAATTAAGCCGCTTTTTATTTGAGCATGGCTTTTATTTATTTAGACCCACGACCCAGACTAAAGCTTTATTGGTTATAAATCAGCCATATTGTCCTCTCGGGGCTCCTCAGAGACACCTGTGATTGGAAAAGAGTTCAAGGTATCCTCTCAATATTGTGCAGCAGTTGGCATCTTTCCAGTGTGCAGATTAAAAGAGGATTAATGGTTGATGTACTGTTTTATCAGATGGGTCCAAATGTCTGAACATCAAATGACAGCCTCTGCCCTTATGGACTACAGTATTAAGTACCTCCTACACTGTTACTCCTCATCTTGTCACAGACCTTTAAATCTTTTTCCACTTTAAAACTTTCTTGGTTTTAGAGACAAATGGGACATCTGGGTGTTGACTGGGCACAGCTAACTGAAACATAATGTGAGCAATCACTCTGGGTAGCTGAATCAGTCGCACTAGTTCATTGTCTGTTATCGGTCGCAGACAGACAAATATATAAAACCCAACATGTCTTGCAGAAGTAGAGACCAAATACTAGTAAACTGGCTGAAGAGTGCTACTTCACGAACGCAGGTATCAAAAAACTGATGCTCTTTGGATCCAAAGACATATGAGACCAAAAAAGAGAAAGGTTAGACTTGTACTTAGCTTTGTGATCAATAAGTCATAACCAAAAAAAAAAAAACACGTTATACTGTTCTGCAAAAATTTAAAAAGCCTTTAATAAATGAGCTTAGTGCCTCCTCGTTTTCTTCAGGGCATGTAAAAAAAAGTGACCGCTCACAGATATACCAATACAAGGCTGGTGTCAGCTGCCAGGCGATTGTAATCAGGCTAGTGTTGGATAATTAACACAGGTGCAGTCAATTAGGTGAGTGTGTACATAATTAATGTCAATTCTAACAAGGCATCAATATTGTGAGAGAGGTTAGCAAGGTTTTTCATATAGAAAAATAATTAGATAGACAAATACCCATGTTAAAATAGAATATATACATAATGGTACAATAGGTTCCAATGCTTCACTGATGTTGGTTACCTGCAAAGAGGAAAGAAATAATTGTACACTCTCTAGTTATATATTTTCTATTTTAATACGGGTATTTTTCTATGTAGTTATTTTTCTATATAAATGTCTGTGAATATCTGATGCTATTGAGTATTTATGCTGGACTTACTAACCTTAAAGATATTGATGTCTTGTTAGAATTGACCTAATTATTTACAGACCCACCTAATTGACTGCACCTGTGTCAATTAGCCAGCGCCACCCTGATTACAATCACCTTGCACCTGTCACCAGCCTTGGTAGCCTTTTGGTCTCATGGCTTATATATGGCTAACATAATCACAAAATATGTTTATATTTGATTTATCTAATATCAAATTTAAAGGGTGTCTGTCTTCCCTGTTTTACAGTGATTAAGAAGAATTGAACAGTTAAGAATAAGTATACCCATCTGTTTTTCTCCTTCCAGGAAAAAGTGCTCAGGATGATGTACGTGTGGGCTCTGTGTCGAGACCAGGAGGAGCTCAACCCATATGCTGCCTGGAGACTACTCGACATCTCCGCCTCCAGCACCGAGCAGATCCTCTAAGACTCTTTGATACGCACTAAACACTCAGAGAGAGAACATGCTGTACCTGAACGGGCCCTGGAGCTGGCTGGGAAGAATGGGCGGCATGGAGATGAGGGACAGACAAGTGGGACACTTCACAGCAGTAATATTGCTGAGTCGTGTTTCTAAACGCTTCACTTTCTCTTTTTTTACTACACTGGCTTTGGGTTCAGTCACTGCAATCTCTGGGTTTTCTCTGAATGCCTGACAGTTATTTCTAGCCGTTCCTCTGGCTCACACTAGGGGGCGGTAGACTACCAACAACTCTCTGTCAATGTACTTTCTGCAATGCCTGTGTGGCTGTCCATTTATTGAAACTGTGTGGTGCAGGGCAACCATTACCATTTAAGGGATACAGGAAGTTATTTAACGTGGGCTCTGTCCATCAGTCCCTCACACTCTCTCTCTCTTCCTCTCTGAGGCATTGTTATCTTGGTGGTTGGTGGAGAGTTGTGGCCAATCAGTACTCTCCTAGATTTTTGTTTGTATAATAATTGTCCACTGTAATTGTTAAAATGTGAGAAAGTCTATATTTATTATGAAAAATAAAGATGACCCCTGTTTTTCACACTAGCAGACATTTTTAACCTTCTACTCTGCAAATAGTTAAACTTCTCTCCTGATCTGGAGGATATTACGTGATTCCTTCTAGGGCAGTCGCTAATTATTTTTTTAAAATTAAATCCTCAAGCGGGATTTTTTGCTATATTTCCTTTGGGAAAAATGCTGCCTGAGTGAATTTTTACAGTTGTATTTCCAGAGCAGATCTAGAGCACTCATTTGCTTTGAGTGAAATGTAGCTGCCTTGGTAAAACGGATTATAGTGAATTGCATTTGACATCTTCCTTGGTCTGCGGTATATTACCTTTCAGTCCTGACATTAACACTATGTGCCATCGTACAGTTGTGCTCCGATGACATGCTTTGACCTCCAGTGTTGTGGAGGGTTATAAATCACTGCTACATGTGTTCAATGTGCCATGTCGTTGCCTACACACCAGAACCATATGGCCTACATCAACAAACCTCTCTTCGACAAAACAATGGAGGTTGCAAAGGCTAAATGGCACCAATTTCACCAAATCTCACCAATAATCTGTCAGCCTTGTCCGATTTGTCATCACATGTCCATGATGGGGTCAGAGGTCGCCTCTGCATACTGTCTGCATGTCTTTGAAGATCCTCTGCTGGCTGTGTGGGCAAATATATTTCACAGAAACACCTTTAGCGTGAATAGACAAGTAATTTGGATTCATGATGAGGACAATTACACCTCATTACAGGCCTATTTTATGCACAGATTTAATTTTGTGTTGGTAACCCGACCGTTTACCTCTGATTTGTTACAGACAATAGTTTATATAAGGTCCGAGAATGCAGATTGCAAACAAAGCTGCATCATATTGAGACTTTTTCTCTTGTCAAGCCAACAGGAAATCCTTTTTTTCTTCCCTGCATTTTGCCCATTTCCACTCTGTAAGATGTCACCACCTCAATTAAAATGTCAGATTTTTTTTTTGTACACTTGTTTTGGTCTGTTTTATAATGTTAAGTTGTTAAAAGAGCAAATGAAATCTGGGCTGGATCTCTCTGGAGGGTCTCTGTGCTTTATTCAGGACATGTGCTTCACATGTGTCTGAGATGCTTCTGGGTACAGGGTGCAGATGAGAGGGTGTGATCACACTACTGTTCATCGTGCGCGGCAGCAGTCAGACAGCTCAGTACAGATGGTGGGATGCAGAGCAGCACGCAGCAGGATTGATTACAGCAGCCTTGGGTGAGAAGATGGAGTGATGGTTTATAAACGTACATGTTGTGTATGCCTGCATGTGTACTGTACATCTGTCTTTAACATGTAAACCAGCAGCTCCACTGTTTCTGGGCTGTCCTGGATGATTGATCCTCTCGGTTGCTGAGTTGCGCTGAGGTTGCAGCTCCCCAATGTAGCGCTCATCGCTCAGGGTGCACCCCCGCAACTCACACACACACACACAGCTCTCAACACAGGTATTCAGAGGAGCCACCCTGGATAATTCACTACTGGAGGATGTGGTCAGTCAGCTGGATCCTATCAGACACCTCCTGACCAAGAGAAGATCCGACTCACACATCTGTGAGTTTGCACCACAGCCTTTTAACATTGAGTTGACTTTAGATTAATTTACATACTGTAACCTACCTCCCTAGCAGTGTGATAATCAGCTTGCACTAAATATTCACCTTTAGTGTTAAAGTTAAGAGTATATTATTCCCTCTTGGTTTTCAGCAGGAGCTGTTTTCATTCATTCACTGTTGCATTCAAACACCTGAGACATTAGAAGCTGGGTGGTGTTGTCACGGTTTGGCTCTGTGCCCAGAGGCCCCCTATGCCTAACCTTGTCACTAGTATGTACAGTTACATGTAGTAGTACTAGATGTTAATACTAGATCTAGTAGCATTAGATGTAACTGTAAACCTACTCTAGTCGTATTGCCCTAAAACCCCAGAAATAACCTACTCTTTGGAGGTTTACCTCATCTTACTATAATGATATTTGGTCCTCTCGGGCAAGAGTGCATTCTCTCACACACATTTGTTCACACAGTGCTTAAATGCTGACTGCCCAAGTTGCAAGGATACACACTACATGGGTAGTTAACAGTTTTGTGAAGTGAACTCAACAGGGATTTAGTTTTGCTCTGACTCAAATACATTTAAATACCAACGTCACTGTCTGAAGAGCAAAGAAGGTAACAGACATGCAGCTGCTGGCCAACCGGGGGCTATCCTCACATGTATGTGTCTTTCCCCAGACACACACACACACACACATACAGAACCGGTGGTGCTAGGTCGAGTCCCAGGGAAGTAGGGCAGAAGTGCCACATGGACTCTCACACTTGACGGGTGAGTGCTGACATCCCGTCGTGGCCGGGGATCCAGGTTGGCAGCTGCAGCAGGACTAACAAGCTGACTGACAACAGCTCAAGAGGGAAGAACTTGAAAAAAAATCACACATCATAAAACATCAATATGGAAGCAACGAGTAAGAATTTAGCAAACACTTTAAAGTCTGTTAAATGATGTTAACAGCTACCTGACCTGCCAGATAACAGAATAAGGGCAAATATCATCCACTGTAAAAGCTTTCAGAGTGATACCATTAAAGTAACCGACCGTGGTGTTCAGTTCCCCACTGTTAGTGGTTAATATTCATCTTTATATCACAAATGGAAATTTTCCAACACATGTCATGTGTCTTATCCTTCCTTCCCTGTCATCTGTCTGATGCCCCATTAACTATGCTGTCCTTGAGCTCCCCTGGCTCCCAGTCTCCTTAAGGCCGATTTAACCAGCGTCGTCCTTTTCTCTAGTCCTCATTCCATCTCATTAAAACCTACACAGGTTAACCGCATCCTTTCCTGTATCTGATTATAGCAAAAAGTAGAAGGTGGCAGGCCACAATAACCATCTTACTCCCCTGAGCGGCAAAGAAAAAACAATTTTATGCATCAGATGTTTTCATATGGGCGTAATGCAACATGACATTGTTCTTACTTGATCTGAAGTTGAGCCCTCGCTGCTACAACAACAACTCTCTGATGGGCCCGATGCACAAGAAAGAGCTCAAATGAAGGTCACCAAAGTCTGTCTGTGTGTGTTTATGCATGTATGGGTGCTCGCTCCAGTGCAGTGGGGCACTGTGCCAACATGTCAGTTCATGGGCACACAGGAAAGAGCACACACACTCATACATTCATACAGGCGGTCAGACCGTAGAGCGGGGAAAGGTCAGGAGGGTGAGAGAGGGATTAGGCAGGATTATGTGTGTCAGGGAGCTCACTGGAGCACTGTTGGACAGAAGACAGGTGGGATCCTTTCTCCTCTTGTATAGAGACTGTGAGGTAATATTCTTTTGTAGTTTTTTTGTTTCTTTGTGTGTCCCCAAACCAGGTACAATATCACAGTGCCCAGGCAACCTGCTAACCCCAACAGGATTTCAGCACTTGTCTGGGCTTGTAACACTTTCACAATCACATTTGCTATCCCTTCTCACTGGACGCTGCTACCCTCCAGAACTCTTCTGCTACAGAAAAATGATTTATGACATTTTTAAATGCATGTACACTAATCAAAGAATTATATTTGAAAGGATTGGTTCACCTCAATTACAAAAAAATTATATGTTGTCACTTCTATTGCAGTGATACCCAACCTTTTTGGTTTGTGATCCTTTTAAAATTAAAGCAATGTTTACATGTTGACCCCTCTTCATAGGCTTATGTTTTAAAATGTAATTTTTTGTGCTTTTTCTCTTACCTCCATTATATTGGGATGGAGGCCAAAATCTCTGATAGACAAATAAAACCAAAGCCATCTGCATAGATACCACCACAGCACATAACATAGCTGATAATAGATGGAGAAAATGGAATGAACGCTGTAACCATGAACTAAAATACATTTTAAAGGCCCATGTATTGACCATGTTTTGTTTTCTTTTATGCTGTTTTCCTCTTCTTCTCTCATAGTTGGCTCATCGGGAAGTATGTTTTTATTATGAAGCAGAATAAGGGGAACTATTATGATGACATGCTCTATAGCCCCTCCTTCTAGTACTGTCTCACAATGAGCTTTCATCTACCTATTAATTTGTTAGTAAATATTTTTATGTATTTCCATTTTTTATGATCATGATTATTATCATTTTAATGAATTTATTTTTTGGTCTCCACTCATTTACTTATTATTATTATTATTATTATTATTATTATTATTATTATTATTATTAATAATAATAATGATAATATTATTTTGTCTGTTTTGCTGTTTCTCCTTGCTTTTATTTATTTTATTTTTTCTTCCTTTTCTTTTTTTCTTTTTTTCCTTTCCCCTCACATAAAGATAATATTGCTTTTGGATTTATGATTATGCTATGGCACGTTGTCTGGCTCATTCATTGATACTGTATGATGAAACGATTATATGTCTTGGAGTACATGTATGGTCCAAGTGAGCCATTAAATAAACACAGCACAATAAGAAAATGTGTTTTTTGTATTTCAGTTGAACCAAAATAGTCTCTGCTGTGATTGAACACAATGTTTTTATGTCTTCCTGAACATTACAATGTCTTTTTTTTCTTTTTTTCAAGCATAATATGACAAAAAAGGTGATGTAGCTTATGTACCTTTGGCTGAGGACGGTTCAATAATACATCTTTGAGCCTTTGTTTGGGGATATTGCCTCACATTAAAATTACATTTTTCTTCTAAAGGTTATCCTCTTCATCTTTTCATAAAGCTACCCTTGTTATTGCAACTCTAACAGTGTTCGGGATCCAATATTGAGGATCCTATGAAAGTCAGTGGTCAATATGTCCTATCTCATTTTCATATATTGCTCCAGTCCCATAAGATAAGCCAGCGATACCGAATGTGTTATGAAAAAAATCACTTTGCCTTTAATAAAAATGCGAGGGAAGGAGATAGAGAAGTGAGACTGACACACAATACTTGTTTAGCATTGGAAATGAGTGCCAAAGCAGGCAGCAAATTTATGGAGGGTCAGGTGTGCCTGTTCAGCAGTAATAGGCGGTGAGAGTGCTCTAACCAGTCCCCTGTCTCACCCAACCATGCACGTCCAGAGACCAGCAGGACGTGGCAGACGTGCTGGAACTCCCAGAACCGACATTACAGCAGAAACGTGGGACAGTACGGCTGCGTCAGACACAGCACTGTGTGTCTGCATGCGTTGGTGCTGATAAATACTCACTCACTCAGCGTAGGCACAGACGAATTACTCCCAAGTCATGAAACACCCATTCACTTCAGTTTCCTCAATGTACGAGGCTTCTTCCTTTCTGTCACTTTCATTCAATCTTCAATTAAAGGGGGACTGCACAGATTATACACATCAAAGTCTGTTTACAGGTATTGGGGAGTAGTGATAGTAGCATTATATGAAAAAAGATGTAGCCTATAAAGCTTTTCGTGGCACCAGAGGGAGCTGCACAAAATCTGATAAATGTCCTCAAGTGATGTCACTTGAGTCAGCGTCCGTTGGAGCTGAAGACAAGTTTGAAAATGAAAAAAAAACTGGAGGTGTTGAGTTGGAAAGAAGTGAGCTTACCAGACCTCCGTAGCCCGCTCTTCTTCTCCTCTCGAGGCTACATTAGCCACTAGTAGCACATACACACATCCAAATCTCCAACCAAAATTTCAGCACTTGAGTTGCATTTTGGGTAATGTAGGCGCAAGGTTTTGACAAGGAATAATGAATGTTGTAGGAGTGTAACCTTGAATCATGGATTACTTTTTAAAATTCAAATCTGCCTTGATGGTGGCAGATAAAAATATATGTTGCAAAAGTATTCAAAATTATTCAGATAAGCAAATCACCAAATCAGCATATGATCTGCAAATTTCAACAATATAAACAAAGTAATGTAAAGGCACATTACGATATAGAAGAAAATATCAATTACTTTCTCTGTCTCTCTCTGTCTCTCTCTGTCTCTTGCTGAGTTCAAATTAAAATTCAAGTTCACTCTTGGCGTGAAACGCGTCTTAAAGTGCATTAAGAGAGACTACTGACTTCTTGGCTCCCATAGTTTCATATATTTAAAACTCAAGTAAACTCAAATCAAGTTAACCTAAAGCTATTCCCTGCCAATCACTAATCAGCATGTTCTTAAATAACGCAATTAACTGCTTGTGTAGTGCACTGCATGCTGCTTCTGATACTTACGCCATCTTCCCCACAACCTCCAGTATCATAACTTCTTTCAGATTAAAAGTAATGATGACCAAAAGGGGACATTATATTGTTGACAGATTAAGAGGTTTACTGTACATAATACAATATAAATGCACAAATATCAATGTCAAAATTTACATTTCCTCCATCTAAGGTAAATTACCATTCAAAGATTGCTGCTTCTTTCACACCATTCATTATTTCCCACCCACTAATACCTGAATCTGCGGTTTCCGATCATTTTTCATGCTTTCCCATCCTTTTGAATCTCATGCATTAGCCAGTTTCTAACCGTTTCAATTCCATTATCACCTCTCCCCCTCCCCCTCTCTCTTTTTCTAAATCTAATCCCCTGTCCACCCAAGACACCATCAGCAGGCCCACCCTAATTGCAGGCAGCAGATTCTTTATGAGAACGGCGATTGTGCTGAGAGGAGGAAAAACAATGGAAGCAAATGCTGTTTCTATTGATCAGCCAGCGTCTCTGTCCTCCCTCCAGCCGGCTGTGTTTACTGCTCCTGTTCAGAGGTCTGATATGTCATAAGATTTAGTGGCCCGGGTGCCCACATTAGCCTCTGCAGGAAGGAATTTCCGTAGACGACGAGCAGAGGAAAGCGTGGCTGTAAATACAGGCTGCTCTCCTTAACAGACGCACACGGCTTCATAAGTTGTCTGGAGGAGTGTCAAACATGGCCATTAACTTCTGGCCTCAGAGACAACAGCGCAGACAACACAGAGGGCAAGTCTGAAGAAATTTATCACTCTCCTCCTTACATGGAGAATGAGCAGCTTAGACCTCTGAGGGAAAAGCAGTATATCATATCATAGGAGGCAAATTAAAGTGTTTGGTGACAAAGGACTGATCAACAAGTGGAGGAGAAGAGGAATATTAGTCAAAGTTCACACGAAGCGTAATAAAATGACTTATTTTCAGTGAGTATGCCATGATTCATATATGTTTTCCTTTATACCCATGGGTCATGTGGGCAGACGCTGTGACAGATCGCCTCACTTCCAGTGACAGCAACTCCATGGGAGTAAATCAGACATGGGGCTGAGGCCAAAGGACAGCTGGAGTGGGCTACAGGTACTGCTCCGCTGCTCTGCTAGCCCTCGCTGCTCTCCACAGCCTATCAATAACTCTAATGAGGATGGAAGAGCGGTTAGATTAACTTTCCGCACTGTTACCATGTCTGATCAGTCATAAAGGCCAGTGGGCTGGGAAAACAAATGCTATCTTAAGGTTTGCATTTGCATAGAACAAATTACAGCCTGCTAATCGCTAAAAAAAGAGGATATTCTGGCTGTCCTCAGAGAAATCACAAGTCAATCCAGGATACAGAGCCTTTAGGAGTGAGAGGTCACCCTTCACTCCCTGCCTCTGAGTGTGTGTGTCTGCACTATGGTTGGTTTGCTTTTCTCTCTGCCTCAGCATGAAGGGTAGATGAGGTTGTGAATAAAGAGTTCCATCGTCTCATCAATAGTTATCAAGGTCAGGGTCAGAGAGACAGACAGGTAAGGTGATTTATTACTGGAGGCAGAAGGTGGAGCGTGAACGAAGGGGAAGTGAGGTTATAGCCTACAACAAGGAGGAATGAAAAGCCTGAAGAGGAACATTAGAGATTGAACTGACCCAAGGACAAAAATACAGAGACACCGTGACGCAGTGAACTAGGAAATGTTTTAGAAGTGAAATGCTCAGGGCAGTTTGATGCCAATGCAATTCACTTCAGCTGTAAGTCAGATGTTCGTACAGAGAGAGGTCACTTCTGAGTCCACTAATCAAGTATGTTCGACATGTCCACCTTGGGCAAATTATCAGCAATCCCTAAACAGCACAAGTTCCTCTTTGAGGATTAGTGATGTTAGATAACGTGAGGATTTGGGACCTGCATGGCCTGTGATGAATCATGGTTCAGCACTGCTAATTAGCCCAAAAGTCTGTTTCTGTTCTTTTTCATATGGCTTTCTTTATTGCGTGACTGTGTGTGATTAACTTTAATCACTCACTTTCTTGGTTGAAGATTTGTAGTGCAGAACCTCGCAACATAAGTCCCATTAATTTACTGTAACTTGTGTGTTCCTCAGCTCTGCGGTGTTTCCTTGCAATCCCCTGTCAAATTACACAAGTGGTGAGGGTGACATAGTTAATCCATCACACTGTTCTCAAGAGAGTCCTCCACGGGCTAATCGTGCTTCAAAGAATAATTGCAGTCATTTAAAAGCAATGCGTGAATGGTATTTGATAATATGAGTTCAGTTTCCCCACAGACTCCTTTTCCCTGTGATCCTCCGCACCCTCGGTTACGTTCTGCCAGTGGCAAGGACTCTGCTGTGGGGTCTACTGATTGCTTGTGAATGTTTATACTACTATGAGATTGGGGTCCTGTCCCTTAGTGTCACACCTATAAGGAGTCCCCTGTTTTTTTTTATTTCTTAAGGCATTAGTTGGTAATATTGTGAGTAAGTTAATGTGTATTTTAAATCTAGCGTCATACCTTCACTAGATGGGCGACCTCTAGCTCGAGTGTGCACCCGTGGTAGTGGCCTGGTAGTTTGCTGTGTGTCATCCCCTCTCTCTCTCCTTTCCTGTCATTCTCCAGCTGCACTAATAAAAAAGGCAATAAAAGCCCTTTCTCTAAACATTGGTAGCTTGCTATGTTGAATTTTGCGAAAGATATGTGTGGTTCAACAAGAGTGTACAGTCATGCTCGTGGCTCTGCTAGACTGCTCGTATAGGCTCAGAGGTAGCCTACTTTTAGTTAAATACTAATGTCAGCATGCTAACATTCATACCATAGACTGTATATATAAATGGACGATGCGTCTCCACTTCCTCCCACTGTACAGTAGTGAAGCCAAAATATCCCGGATACGGGAGCTGCCATCTTGAGATTTTGACGTAATTTAGAGCCAGAGTCTGCGCAGTAGTGATTGGGCAGTGGAGCCGTGGTATCGAGGTCACCAGCCCGAACCAAACGCAAGCTGAGCACGGTCAGCTTATCAGCGAAAGAGAATCACAGCTGTCAATCATGATGTCTCAACCCCTTTTTATATCATCAAATAACTAATTAAAACCAAACTTATCAGAAAAATTAATACTTGAACATACATCAGTATGATAAGACCTAAAATGACAGAAACCATCTTTGGGAACAAAATATTTGACGTGTATTTTGACTTTTTAGTTTGGCCCATGTCCCATCCACTAACATGGACTTACCTACTTGACCTATACTGCAGCCAGCCACCAGGGGGCGTTCCAGATGTTTTGGCTTCACTTTTGGGGAGCTGTCACATCGTCCGTCTATGATTCTCACAATAACAATGCTGATGTTAGCAAGTATAATGCTTACATGTTCACCTATCTTAGTTTGCCATGTTATCATGCTGATATCTGCTAATTAGCAATAAACACAAGCTGATGGCTGATATTTTGGTCATAAACTAAAGCATTGGACAAATTATAATTTTGATTTTGGTAGCGCTAGATGAAAAATTATGGAATTATTAAAGTTATTACAATATATCCTGAGGGGGACATGGATGTCTGAACCAAATTTCAGCGCAATCCATCAGGATATTTCACTCAAAACTACAAATGTGAACGTCATGGTAGCGCTACGTTTGACGAAAAGTCAAGGTTCATTGGGATTCATCCCACAGGGACCATGAATATATTTACCTAATTTCTTGGTAATCCTTCCAATGGCTGTTGAGGTATTTCTTTCTGGACCAAAGAGGTGGACT
>CAKAKR010001535.1:0-17405 GCA_916700685.1 Adelosebastes latens | reverse complement strand
AAATCATAAAAAAAAAAGTAATTTCGAAAATCATTAAAAAAAAAGTCATGGTGTGGCATGTCGAAAATCATGAAAAAAAGTCATGGCGCAGCATGTCGAAAATCATAAAAACAAAGAGTCATGGTATGCCGAAAATCATAAAAAAAAGTCATGTCGAAAATCATTTAAAAAAAAAAGTAATGGCGCAGCATGTCAAAAATCATGAAAAAAAAGTAATGTCGAAAATCATAAGAAAAAAAGTAATTTCGAAAATCATGAAAAAAAAGTCATGTCGAAAATCATAAAAAAAAAAGTAATTTCGAAATTCATAAAAAAATAAGTCATGGTGTGGCATTTCGAGTATCACTTTAAAAAAAAGTCATGTCAAAAATCATAAAAACAAAATGTCATGGTATGCCGAAAATTTAAAAAAAAACTCATGTCGAAAATCATTTTTAAAGTCATGTCGAAAATCATTAAAAAAAAAGTCATAGCGCAGCATGTTGAAAACCATTTTTTTAAAAAGTCATGTCGAAAATCATTAAAAAAAAAGTCATATATGGCATGTAGAAAATCATAAATTTTTTTTTGAAAAAAAGTCATACCATAGTATGTCGAGAACATTTTTTAAAAGTCATAGTATAGTATGTTGAAAAAGTCATAAAATGCCATAGTATGTTGAAAAAGGTTTTAGTAAAGTATTTTTGAAAAAAAGTGATTAAAAAGACATAGTATAGTAAGTCATAGTACATTATGTCAAAAAAACTTATTGTATAGTATGTCGGAAAAAGTCATAAAAAAAGTAATTCCCTCGATACTCGCGAGGTGCCACTAGTTGCCATGCAGTGTTGGGGAAGCTACTTTGAAAGCATAGCTTTGCAAGCTACCAATTACGTCACACTGGAAGAAGTTGAACTACAGCAAAGCCCCCCTAGGGAGAAATCTAGTTTGGTTAACTAAAGCTATTTAGAAAAAGTAGTTCAAACTACTTTGTAAAAAAGTGATTGACAATGTACATGTGATATGAAATTATAACAAAATATAAAAGCAGCATTTTAGCTTAATGCATAATAAACAAGATAATAACTCTTCATTTTGTATGTTTTTTAGGTTTTTTGCCTCCACTAAGTGCGCAGACAAACAGGTGTCTTTCCTGTGCAATGACATCACAGGTCTCTGTGACGACAAGCCGTCTATCTCGCCATGTGATTGGGAGTCTGACGAGGGTGGATCTCCTCCTCCGGACTACAACTCAGCTTTTCTCTACCCCTCCCTCTAGCATCTGTTCTTGGACAACTTTACACAGGGTCTTTATTTTCCTGCTCATCATTTTTAGTCAACTATACTTTATTCTGCTTTTCAACTTTGCTGTTTGCATCCTCTACCTCATATCTGCATGTATAATATACGTCAGTCCTCCTTTTCCTCATTCAACCAAACTTAGAGATAATTCCTCCGCAAAACATCCCTTTGCTTTTTTAAGTTCACAAAAACATATGCTGTTGTACAACAAAGCCTCTACAGTGATACCAAGTATCTTGCATTTACCACACATAACCCCTTCCAAGAGCAGCTAAGTATTACCTGGTAGTACTTCATCATATGCAGTTATGCAGAATGTATTTACTGACCTACAACTATTAGAGCTTTTTGTATTGGTACCTCATGTGCTGAGCTTTGTGAGGAGGAACACTGCTGTATGAAATAATGGTTCCTCCTACACAGCTACTATATGCTGGAAAAAAGATATCATCCACTGAATTATAGTATGTTGGACAGGATGCATCTATCTGTATTTATTTTAATGCTGTAATCGTTTCATGGATGAGTCTGTATCTCACTGTGAATGTTGATATACACAGTTGCCAGTTTATGAATGTTGTAAAACTGATTTAGAAAGGTGTTGATATGAGAAACACCTCTCAGTAATAGAAACTACAGACTGCAAAATTACAAACTGTTTCAACAAAAACATAGCCATGGATTAATTGCAGAGCTGCTATATTATAATGCATTGCATAACTAATAAACTAGCAACAAAGTGTACTGTATATTTAATTCTATATTAAAGGTATAATATGTTACATTTGTCGGTTGGTGTTTGTAAACCAACAGCTTTCGTAGTTGGCCACTCCTCTACGAAGCCAAGGGAGCATCGATGGCCGAGCAAGAGTACATATAGAGTGAATGAAGAGAGGGAGCGGCGTTGGTGAGAACAAAGCAGTGAATCAGAGGAATAAAACGTTATTTTCTGATTGTTTCAAGCACAAATAAACACATCCATACCTCCGCACCACCCTGCGTGAAGGTGCCACATTGCCGGATTTTGAATGAATGCAGCCGCAGGGAAGGCTTCATCGTGTCCTCTCTGCTCGGTCAAACTGACACGCCGATAGCGGCACACAGCAGCCAACCTGCACACAGCAAAGTAGAGAGACGCAGAGCAGGGGAAAAACTCAAGCACATAAAAACACCCAGCGATGACTAACAACTTGTTCGCATCCGTCAAATACGGCCGCTTTGTATCTGACAGAGCTAAAGGAGGACTTGTGTCTCGGTATCAAACCCTGAGGGGCGTGACAAAGAGGCAGTATTTGATGTCTAGTAGAGTCCAAAACCGCAAAATAAGAAGAAAAGAGAAAATACAGGCAGAGGGCTGGGTCTCTGTAGGTAGACACTTCTAGTGGGTCATAAGTGATGATTGAGAGGGATTATTATTGTATGAGTCAATACATTGTTTTTTAGGAAAATGTTGCATATTATACCTTTAATCATTGAAGAATGTAATTATAATTAATTTAGTAAACTTATATGTTGACATTTTTATGTTGCAAAACAAGACTAGATCCTGCATGTATCAGTTTTGGTATTCTTTATTAAAATACTGCTGTACACACAAATATTGCAAAATTTGAGACAATGAACACAAGAGGGGCATAAAACATACTAAGATGGTGATTGTAGGTGTGTTGAAAGGGGGGGAAGAAGGTCATCACTAATATTAACTGGAGTGTGTGTTATGATGTGGAAGAGGGTGATATGAGCACTGACATTGTGTGGACCGAGTTGGGGGGCGTGTGTGTGTGTGTGTCTCTGTGTGTTTTGAGGGTTTTCTAAAGCACCACATTCACCAAATATGTTTTTTTCCGTTCATTTCACTAAAACAGAGGAAGTTGTACATGATCTAACACAACCAGCTCCCTGCAGGTTTGTTACCCCGAAGTACAGACCATCCACTTCCACGACAACTTTGAAAAGTTTACGTAAAAGCCACGACACTGTTCTTGTTTACGCATTTCACCTTGATTTGTCTCTTATCTGACACTGTGCTTCATACATGAGACCCTGTTTTTCTACAGTCACACTGATCAAAAGCTACTGAGAACTAGAATAAGGCAGACAAATCAACAGTGGTTAGAGCGTGGATGGATCCATTTATCAGGGTGAGGCAAGTTTGCACCAAATTCATTCAGTCAATTTGATTCAAATCATCAACAGAATATGAGCCGTACTTAAGGGCAACAAGAAATTCCTCACAGCATGATCTCCACAGTGCCACTAACGTCCTAAAACCTCCACATGAAGACGTGCCACCCACTCCACTGTAGCTCATCCATCTGACTGGACAGGGGGCGGCCAATGACAGCCAAACACATTCAATCATTGGGCCCCTCCAGCTGTTAGTCATCCTGAGAGAAATCCAAGCCATCTGATCTGCTTTGTCTCCAGCACATTTGTATTTCATGATCTTTAAAAGTCAAATAAAACTAAACTGTTGGTGCCCCTGTTCTCTCCTTCGCCCTCCATCCCTTCCCCTTTTCCCTAAACCCCTGCTGGAATTGGTCCACAGAATAATAAAGTTGAATTGAGGCAAAAATAAATTGCCCTCCCAGTTCCCCATCATGCATTCCTGCACAATATCTGAGCAAAGAGGAAAAAACCAGCTAGAAAATTCACAAAAAGTGTCACTTTTTCTCAAATGTAGAGGGGCCTGAGGGGAAGTGAAGATTGGGATAAAAGCAGGAAGAAGAGGGGAGAGTAAGAGAGAGATCGAGAAAGGGGACGTTGGGGGCAGGAGGACAGGCGGGGGACAAAATAAGGACATTCCACAAAGAGGCAGCTGTGGCTCCACCTCAACAGAAGCCCCACCAACAGGCTACAACCAAGTGCTGGACAGCCAAACAAAAACGACCCATCCTTGAGCAGTTTATGTCACGATAGCGTCCATTAACCAAAGGTGGTTGCTGCATATGTGACAAACTCTTGGTAGGCGGCATCAGGAGAAGACACTCCTTCCTCAGTGCCAACAAAAACCACATTTTATCCCCGAAATCCCAAATCCCAGTCCATGATAGCCCACCCACCCACACGTATGAGCCTGATGTTCCACTATCTCCAGAACAGAAATCCATCAATTGTTTTCCAGTTTTAAGAACCCTTCCCACCCACCCAAGTGGTCTGTCCTTTCTGAGGGGGAACCAACAACCAAGGCAAAGGTGGGCTGGCCCATTTCATGAAACAGGTGCCATCCCGCCCCAATGAAAGCCTCGAGTGGTGTGTCCCGTCTCCTAGTGCGTCAGAATGAAGGGGCGTGGTCTCCAGCCGGAAGAGAGACGCAGTCAATAGAAAGCTGTATTTTTTTTTCGTGTTGTTTGTTTTAACTCTTAGTCTGCTCTGGTATTTATGTCCGTGTGTGACTTTAGCTCTCTGTACACCCTGTAGGCCACTCACACATGTTGATAAAAATAACAAAAATTAACAAAAAAATTAAAATCTTAGTGCATCCTCCTCAGAAAAATAAACCCCAACTGTAGAAAGAAACAATAAAAGCCGGAAAAAAGTTGAAAACCTTTGTTTCTTGTTTTGTTCCCCAAATCTAAAAAAATGTCATATTCGTTCATCACAGCTTCCGTATTTGTCCTTTAAGTTTTTTTTCTGTTTGTTTTACGATTTTCAGCTGCGGGGTTTAGGAAAACTAAAAAAAATACACTTTAGAAAAAGCCTTCCTGGTGGACACGGTCAGTGTATGTGACTGAGGTTCACGAAGCCCTGCCCCGCTGCCTTCGCCATGCTGATGTCATCTCCATGAGCCTGGTCCTCCGCTGTAGTGCAATAGTGTGCTCCAGGTACGGCCAGTCCCATCCCGGGCCCGAAGAGGGCGCTACAGAGAGCCGGAGGCTGCAGCCTGCAGCTCCTGGAAGGTACTGTCGAAGCAGCGCTTCAGGTCCGAGTAGGTCACAACCAGGACGCTTTTCTCGTCCCGTGACACCAGGCTGATCTTCTCAGGAACGCCCGCGTCCAGCTGTGTCAACACAGGAAGATACAGTCAAAAACACTCATATTTTGGAGGCAAAGTGACATATTGTGGAAATATTTAAGAATTTTAAGTAGAGCTTCAGCCATTAGTTGATTAACCGATTAGTCAAACGTCAAAAAAATCCATCTGCAACTATTTTGATTGAATCAATTAACGTCATTTTTCAGGCAAAAAAAAGAAAACATTCTTACAGGTACGGCTTCTCACACGTGAGGATTTACTGATTCTCTTTATCTTATGGGATAATAAACTAATTTTTTAATTTTGGACATCACAATGGGCTTTAGGAAATTGTGATTTTTCAGTATTGTCTGACATTCTTAGATGATTAATCAACAAAATAATCAGCAGATTAATCAATGATGAAAAATAATTGTTAGTCGAAGCCCTAATTTTAAGCAAGTAACTACTTTATACCCAGATGGTCTTATAAATCTGAGATAAGCATGATAGATTTATTAGTGAGTGTAGAGTTAGCTTTAACCAGCTTCAGACCTAAACAGTGAAAACAGAAGTGAGAAAAGAAAAACCAACGACGTGATAAATCTATAACAAAGTTAAGTTGTCGTCAATATGCTTTTTTTTTTATTAGGGTTGTTTTAAGATGTTGGTTGGATTTGGAATTTCAGACATAATTCATAGTTCAGTACCATTCAGAGTTTTCTGTTGGTTTTGAAAATGCTGCCGTTTAACACACAGTATTTAACTATATTTTTGTTTGACCTAACAAACTAGTTAAAAGCGCTGAAAGATTAAAATTACCACCGCTTCTGCCCATGACCACCTGCTAACCAAATACCAAAATGTCACCAACAGAAGTAGGCCAGTTATAGACCTATTTTTACTCTCTGTTCTGCAATCGGTTGGCAAATCGCATGCATGTGTTTTTAATCAGGGCATATGAAAAATAAACAAATGTTATGAAAATAGGCCACTTTGCAAGTTTGACTAATTTATACACATTGAACAATAGTTTATTAAAATGGACAACTTATCAAATGTCTGCATAAAAAGGAAGACAAGAAAGCTCACTGACTTTGTTGAGGCAGGAGACAATGTGGCTGAGGTCGATCCAGGGCGTCCCAGCTTCTGTCACCTGGTGAAACAGATGATCCCGGAAAAGCTTCAGCAGGTAACGGTCGCCCGTCTCCGACCACGTTGGGTCCTTCTGAAACCTGAATCACACGACACAAGGTCACAGAGTAGTAACAGAACCACAAATCACACATACGAGTGGATCTTTATACAAGTGCTACTTACTCTGGACGCTCGTTGATGGTGCCCAGTTTGGCCAACAGGCGGAAGAGACGGCCGTTTTGCACCTCCTGCAAATAAATGATTTATATTCACCAAACTTTTTTTATATATATTTTTACATTTTGCCTTTATTGGACAGTCGGCAGTGAAGCGGTAGGCAGGAAACAAGGGGAGAGAGAAGGGTATGACATGCAACACATGTACCCGACTAGAATCGGACCACGTTGCAGTTATGTGGCATGTGCTGTAACCGTTCGCCTACCAGAGTGCTCCAGCAATTCAAAACATCAACAGAAGAATGAACCTTACGCATCCCTGAAGTTTTTTGAGTAGTTGCACAGAGGGGATACTGGTGGAATTTAGCTGTACGTGTGGTAGCTCTGGGAGATGGACTTTTAGTTATTAGAGCTGTAGCAACTCGAAATCAGCCAGTGCAAACCCCAGCGCCGGGAGTCTGATACCGGGGGTCTGATCCCGGGGGTCTGATCCCGGGGGATTGCCCCGACTCCCCGCAGGATCAGCAAACTTTCTTAATCTGCCGTTACACAGGTTAGACCCAGTGCTGTCATTGGCCCCAGCCTGCTGAGACTCCCTACTCTGGGGTTTGCGCTGTCTGAAAGTTAGTCGCTACAGCTAACCACTAACAAAAGGACAAAACGAAAATATGAGTCGTTTTCTCATTTCTGACACTTTCGATCTAATCCAATAAACAAACTACCAAAATGTACACGGACCCTGTACCTTCAACGTGACTGACAAGCCCTCAGGGCAGCTATAATTCTTCGTCCTATCACGTTGGACTGAGGGCAGACTGGACGCTACAGTGACTCACCATCACCGCTCGAGGTACAAGTGGTATTACAAGACAAGGTTGGACCGGTGCTAGCTGGCTAGCAAGCTCATTTCAGTAGATATCTCTGCAACACAATAAATATACGTCTTTGACAAAACGTCAACACTGTAACCTCTACATATTCTGTTGATAATGTTAGTTCATCTTTTGAATGTTTTAAACTAAAATTCTGGCCAGATCTTTCACATTGCACCTTCAATGAATGAAGAATGGACAAACATTTTTAATGTTAATGAATGAAGAATGGACGAACATTTCTAATGTGAAAGGCAGAGGCATATGTGACAACTCCTCCTTAAAATGGACCCCTTTAAAATAACAAGACCACTCCCTGAGGGGAACAGTGTCAGAAACTGAAACCTCTGTCGCTTGACTTTCTGTCCATACATGGTGCCGGACCCTGTTTTGTCACAGGTTCCAGAAGACACTTCCTCCTTACTGAAAGTCAAACAGAAGAAGCTGCATTTTCTTCTAAATACATCTATTTTTGTGCGCTGTCTCTTGATTCTCTGACTCTCTCTCAGATTATCAATTAACGGAAATCCAAGACACCAGCTTCAACATCACTGATGAAGCTCCTAAACATCAAAACCAACTGTGAACTAATCTAGACAGTCGACAGCTGACTTATTTGAATGTTTAGAGGTCTATCTGCTGTAATATTGTAAAATATGAGCACCTACTGTACAGATGCTGTTTTTGACTCGACATCAGATTACTGTCAACAAGTTGTGGCTCACCTTTCACCTCTGCAGATATAATTTACTCCTGCCTCTCTCCTTTCTCCTCCTCCTCTCTGCCTGTCTCACCCTGTCAAACGTTTTCTGCACTGTTGGACAAAGTGAAAATTATTGAAAACCAATCAACCGATCATGTTGGTGTCCTCCAACACAGATTACTCTAGACTTACTTGTTGTGTGGAAACAAGTTTACCAACATTGGACTTCTAACAACAATTTAAGATCACCTTGCTTTTTCAGTACAGATGGGTGTCTTTTTGGAGCCGTTACAACTGCATCTTAAGTCACTTCCATATTGGCTCCAACCCTTGGAGTTTGTTGCATTGCAAAACAGTTGAATATTTTAGTTAGGAGAAACTAAATGCACATAAGGCATTTTTTAATCACACAGCAACTCTCCTACCTTGAAATTACCTGCATCTGAATTTATTTAATCCATTTACATTTCAGAGTAGAGCTTTGTGATATACTGAGTTATTACAACAAGTGCAAAAAGGTTATTTTTAGTCAAAAAGTAGCGTAGATGATGGTCACATTAGCTGTCTAATTCATTACTCCAGGTTTCTGCTCTTTGATCTGATCTTTTCTTACGAGACATGAAGACACAGGAGTTGACTGAACAGAGTGTGGATTCTACATTGTGCAGTCTGTTTCTACCTGCTGGGTCGCCAACGCTAGCTGGCCAGCTGTCTACAGATATCAGGCTGATGTCAAGAAACACAAACAGCAGGAATAGATTAGTGTACCGACTCTATCGGAGCTGAAAATGATTATTAAACTGGATGTTCTACTTATGCTCTCACTGACAGTCCGGAGCTGTGTGGGATAATATGTATTTTTTGAATGTGCACAACAATGACAGCTTTGCATGTGGTGCAGGTCTTTTATTATTCTTGCTCAAATGTATTTGTTTGAAAAAGTGAAAAACATAACTTGAGAATGAATAACAACCTTAAAAATGGAAACAATGTCAATCGCAGACAGCAGCTAGATACAACAACATCATTGCTTGGTGTTGCAATGATGCAGCCACCATGTCAGCCCTATAATGTTTATGAAACCCTACGCCACCCGACCCTACGGTCCAGTTAAACTCAGGACTGTTAAGGGATGAAACAAACATAATGTGTTCTTTTTGGTCTTTATGCAGATTTGTCTTTAAAAAAATAGTGTTTCCTGATTTAAACGTTTTGTCAACAAAAAGGCTCACCAGGCAAATAAACAACACTGCTACTATTCCCTGTGTGCAGATACACATTATGCAGAGATGGCCTGATAGACCGGAAATGCTTACTCTCTTGCCACCAGCACAGATATCAGCAGATCACAGGCAGGTTTGGCCAGAAAATCTACCTTATTTTTGTATCCCAGTTGTATTACTACAACCTGGTATTTCCTTGTTGTAATCATCAGTTGTTCTCTGAACTTATGTTGCTGACATATTGTGAGACCTGCTGGACATCTAACAAAGGCAGAAACAGAAATCATATGCGGTTAGGAGCCACACATCCACCAAACAAATTGGGGAAGTTGAGACATGAACGAGAAGAAAGAGGGTTGTTTCACATATTCACACTCCAACACAGGGAGACTAAATTCAAGATGAGATTGCAAAGCCTACAATATACCATACAACATCCTGTGTGCAAACAACTTCCCTCTTTGCTCACTAAACCAATGACCTATTTCCGGCCACCACGAATATCAGCCTTGCACGACTGAATCGTGCATGCTCATGCATGCTTTCTGCTCTGTGCCTTGGGAGACACAAACTCTCAATTTATGTGTTTTTTTTTAAAGTATTCCTGAACAAAAATGCAGTGCCCTTCACATACCTTGGCCAGGTCCTCCTCAATGACATCATTCCTCATCTGCGATGCATCCAGTTGTGTGTAGAATCGAGCTCCAATCATCGGCATGATGTCATTGACACTGCGCAGGCGAGACTGTTCAGTCAGCAGATACCTGCACGCGCACAAAAATGTCAGTTTGCCTTCAGGTGAGATAGAAAGGCTCAATACCACCTCTTCCACAAATGGGTCAGTGACAATGAGGGCTGACCCGAATGCTTTTAAGCTTCTACCATTGCTATGGTTGAAGCATGGTAATCAACCTAATTATATTAAACCAAATTAGTAAACAAATGCTTAGTTTTTGGGGTTTTTTATACAAGTATGCAATAATAAAGTATAAATCCCAAAATAGCCCATGAAATAAGGAATAATCTCACATTATTCATTATTCATATTCAATATTAATTATTATTAGTTATTCTCAGACGGTTATCACGGTTTGTTGTGTTTAGAGGTGCGTGTGTGTACAGTAGTGCGTGAGCGGCACTGAAGCGGGGGAGATGACAGACAGAAGAACATGTCAGCCTGCTGCGCCGCACCGAGAAGCTTCCAATACTTCTCACCGAAGCGTCGAAGCCCAAAAGATGGTATTCGGGACAGCCCTAGTGACAATAATTATAATGATGCCAACATTCAAGTCTTAAAACGGCCTTTTTATGAGTATTCAAATTCTGCTCTACTTATGTACAAAAGGTGATAATGTAAACTTTGTAAAACCCTACAGGTTCTATTTTCAATTGGCAGTTTCAGAGTAATTTTAATGGACCGACTATAGACTAAGTTTGACACCTAAAATACTTTCAAACATATGTCTACAGCAGTGTTGGAGTAAAGCCTGAACTTAGCAGATATGCCTACTTCATTTCAAAGAGCAGATGTTACTGGCCAGCCAGATTCCAGTTTTGTCTGATGTTGTTACAGCTGGCATTTACATAGACAGAATATCTGACTGCTGTTGACACCAAAAGTGTCTGAAAATATACTGAATAATATAATATTTGTATCCTAAGCCAGAGTATTTTTGAAACCTCATTATGATTATAATTTTAATTTGAGGGTTTATGCTGTTGATTTATGGCAATATTAGTTGTAAAACTGGTGATACCGCATCTTACAACATGTTTATCAAAACATCAAATCCTGGGCTGACATGTGATGGGAACTGGGGATAATTTGTGACAAAGTTACAGCATGACTGCCATGCAAACATGGGACAACATCTTGTGGTTTTGAGGAAAATGAAGCAAGTTGCTTGTGGTGTTCCATCATGTGGATGTGGGGATGTTAACAAACCTTTCCTGTTAGCTACATATACAAGGCCATGAACTTTTTAGTCCAACTTTAAATCAGGATAATTCTATAGGTCTATGCTAAATTTTACAGGCAGTGTCTGAAATAGATAACACATGCTGCTGCACCCCATCCCTTTCTTACAGAATGAGGTTCTTGAGGTCTGAAGAGTAGTTGATCGAAACCAGCTCCATGGCCTTCTGCAGGTTCTCCCTTTGAATACCAGCCAGGGAGTTACATGCCAACGCCAGCACCACCTTGCCCAGCGACACTAGGTCTGCTTGCTACACAACAAAAACAAACACACATCGCAGAAATATAAATATAAATGATAATAAAGTCCCATTTTGAAAAGTGCTTTAACCACACATGCTGAAGTTAAGTAGATTAGATATTTCTCTCTCCATTAGCACTTCTGTAATGTGTATTCATGTGAAATTGACCGCAAACCACATGATAAAAAGTACCTGGTACTGTGGCATCAGGGCAAGATGATTGGTCTGACTGCTGTCAAATGTTAAGACATCGAACACCCCAACGCAGTTCACCCGTAACCTGCAGAGACAAGAGACCATTATCATCAACAGTTTATCTGCATGTCTGAGTGTATTGAGTGTGCAGAACCACATGGTTGTGAAAAAAAGGAAGCGTCAACTGAAAATACTCTTCCGCTTTTAATGACTTTACAGTTAACATATCAACACCTTCTGAACTGGAAATTGAAATTCACACTGTTCCGTACACCTCCATTTATGGCTATGAGTGAAAGGCTCTAATCAACAACATTTATCTACCCATGCTGAATGATGAAGTATTTACGTTGGAGTGTACCTGGTCTTGCCAGTAATAAGAATCTTGCTGGGGTCCATGACACGGCAGGCCAGGCCGGCAGTGTGTATGGTGCGCAGAGCCGAGCTGAGCTGGACAATGTAGGCCCAGATCAGTGACTCAGGGAGCAGACCTGCATGCTGCCGTGGCGGGGGAGGTTCATGTTGTCCTGCACACAGAGACATGCTTATCACACAAACGCAGCCTGAATGGTTAAGACATTACTCATGAACTAAACCTCAAACTGTCAGCAACTTCCTTGGCAAGCTTATCTTCAGGATAAACTGTCTCTCGCAGTTGTGATGTCAGTAAGAGGCGTCATTTTCAGCCAATCTGACCTAATTATCCTTACCTATATCACAACTAACCTAATCTGCTGATCATTCTCTAGAATTTCAGAAAAATACCCATCATAACCCCAAGGTGACGTCCAACGTAGACAGACCAACGTATTAAACTGAAATTCTCACAACTGACAATCTGGATCTCAGGACTGTATGACATTGCTTAAAAATTGACAAACAATTAAATGATTATTAACTAATTGCTCTATTATAATTTTTTTTTGGTCGATTTACTAAATAGTTTCAATTCTAGTATGTTCTAGAAATGCAGCTCACTGTTCCCAGAAATCATGTTTACTATCAGTTCAGTGTCTTGCTGGATAATATTACTCAGGCGACATGTGGCGAGTACGGATGTCACAGTACCAGAAATTTAGTAGTCGATACCAATACCAGTGAATTTCCACGATTCTCGATACCACGGTAAAAAAAAAAAATCCCCTGTAATGTGTACATGTGTCTATATATTCTCAGATTGCAAGCAGTAGTTTAAATTCACTGAAATGGTGACATTTCACTGGGTAGATCTGTGCATCTCGCTGCTGCATGGCGCTGTTGTGTGTGTGTGTTTGTGTGTGTCAATCTCCGACAGATAGCAGAGGACAGAAGCAGCCTCATTTGGCGCTTGCAGGGTGTTAATTTGGGACTGTGCAGGCATCGTACGGTACCATCGGTACTGTAGAAAACGAGTACCGTCACGTTTTTAGAATTTTGGCATCGACTTGGTACCGCAGTACCGGTTCTCGTGACATCCCTAGTGGCGAGTGTGTTGGGTCAGTGGCACAACAAATATGGGCAGAAATATGTGTCACTAGAAACTGAATCATATAATTTGAATCTGTATCGTTTAGCTTGAATATTTGATGAATTTACCACTTATCAGACCACAAATGAGAAGAATTAGCAAGCTAGAGCTCCCCGCGTCCCCTTGTTACCTCACTCCCCACCGCTGGAGACTGGGAGGAGAGCAGGCTGCAGCTCTAGAGACGGACATTCAGTAAGCGGATGTAGCAGCCAGTTCAAACCCCAGCGCCGGGGATCATAGCATACTGGTGGCCAGCGGGCTGGATCTAAACTGTGTAACGGCAGCAACACAGAATTTGCTGATCCGGCTGGGAGTCGTGGGCTTAACGGAAGGTCTGTCTCCGAAGCTGCCGTCCACTCTCCTCCCAGTGAAGTAGTCTCCAGCGGCGGGGAGTGAAGTTGAGAGACTACGGGGTGCTCTAGCTCGCTAATTCTTGTCTCATGTGTGGTCTGATAAAGAGTAAATTCATCAAATTCAGTGCCTCATGTCGCTATTTTCCAAGCTACTGTAGGGGTCATATTTCGGGTGATGATTCAGTTTTTCAATGCAATTATTCAAGGTAAACAATACAAATTCAAATTATGTGATTCAAATTCAGTTTTTCAATGCGGTTATTCAAGGTGAGCAATGCAAATATAAATGATTCAAGTTCAGTTTCTAGTGACACATATTTCTGCCCATTAACAAACACCAAAATTCACACTGAGAACGCTGAGATGGCCAAAATGTTTGTTTCCCTAAAGGCCATTCCAGAAAGAAATGAATTTGCACTATAGGACTCGGTGCTTTTGAGGTATAGTATGTTCCCTATGCAATTGTATACAACTCATACAGTATGTTTTGTTATCAGTGTTTGCAACAGACTAGACAAAGCCCAGGGTCTGAATGGTTTTGCTTCCTCTGTCTGCATTCCTATAGGTAGGCCTGACAGCACCTGCCCTAGGATCAGTTTCAGCCACAGTTTCCTCCAAGTCCCCACGTCTCTCTCGCACAGACACATGCGTGCTAACTGTCAAACTAGGACACTTCAGACTCCAAACATTTGAAGCCTCAAGACATCCACAAGAGTAGTTTTAGACCTCTAAACTTCGTGGGAAATGTGTCTGTATGTTACAGTAAGTAAACCGAGTGGTTTTACGTTTACAGTCTAAAGCCATCAAACGCCGGATGTGAGCACATCCGTAGGCACTGCAAACCTGTAAACACACACCCAAATAGACCTAGGCTGATGACCTTATTAGCAAACAAACTCAAAATGTGTGAAGCAGAAGGGTGCGGACGGGGGTCTGAGGTGATGCTGGGTCTATTTCATTGTTAGGGTGGAGGACCAACTCACCCCACTTCCTCTTGGTAAAGTACGAGTCTGCTGCTGGGTCATTGAAGTGTCTGCTGAACATGGTTTCTGCACCCGCGTGAAAGTCATAGGAGAACACCAACGCTAGGTCAAAAAGAGACAAACAAGCAAGAGTTAGAGCTAACATCTATACATACTTATATTCATCCAATTCTTGGCACTTTGTGATGCACTGTACTCCCTAACGTGTTTGTCTTTCCCATCATGAGACAATCAAATGGGAGAATTAAGTACAAAATCTAGTTTCTATCAGTTAACTGGGGCTGTGTATTGGCAAGAATCTGGTGATACAATGCTCATCATGATACAGGGGTTACGATTCAATATATTGCGATATTTTAATTCTAATTAAAGGAAAACCGTCATAGTATAAAGAACACACCGGCATATGCATAAAATCTGAGTGAAAAAAGTTTACTTTTTATGCAATCAGAACAGTGGGATCTGTATTTGCATTTATCACAATCCATGTCATCAACATCCAACATCATAGCACTACGTTTAGAGGGCACATATCTTTACAAATAAAATAAATCATTGACTGAGTTTATCTTTGCATGTGAACTACTAATTAAAAATCAACAGAGTGTTTTTGAGAATCAATATATTATAAAAAAAACATAATATCACGATGCTCAATATTTTCTGGGTACTTTATCGCTCCTACTAACTTTTGAGAGGCAAGAAAGCAAAACTTTGATGACAAATATCCATTAAATAGAGCTTGAATGCAACACTGCAGCAACAAGTAAACCAATACACCTTATATTTTAGCATTTTGGTTAAATACCAAGAATGGTAAATGTAAAACAATTCATACAATGTGGAGCAGGTCAACTTTAGGCCTGGATCATAAATGTCCAGGAGACACAATGAAATTAAATTCACACACAAGTCCTGTACATAAACAATTATTTTACACAATACACACTCACAGTGGTCTCCAAAGGCCTTTGTGGTGAAGACCTCCCTCAGTGTTACAGAGTTTGAGTGCTGAATCTTCTTCCACATGTCCACCAGCATCATGCACTTGGTGTTAACAAGGCGGAAACCTGTATACATTTTAAAAATACACAACACACATAGTAGGCAATTAGAAATAGAAATATATCTTACACTATCACAACATCCTGTGACACCTTTAAACGTGATAACAGCAGTGTCCCAACACATGCAAATCATGTTTAATCTAATGGAAATAATAATCTCACATACCTTGCCCTGCTCATCATCAAAATGACAAATAACAGCTCTAATGAAGTTAGTTTTTTTTCTGCACAACAGCAATGCATTATTTTCCCTGTAAGGGATAAGCTAATGTTGATTTATTCCTAATAGTAGGAAAGGTGTGGGCTTATCTAATCTTTTATCAAAACAAATGAACTATTATTCCAAATTTTGCAAATAAATGTACTTATTTCCAATGCAGTTTTAGATTAGATTACTTTGCTAGAATCACTAAAACTTCCTTTAAAAATTATATTTTCTGACATGTTTTGGTATGTTTTGGAAGCAAATAATTATCTCTGACAGCTGTTTTTTTAACTTATTAAATAGTTACATTAAGAGCTAATACACAATGACATCATTTGTTACATTGGCTATTTTAGTTGTGTGACATCTGTGATATGCTTCTTTGGAAGACAATTTCTTATCACCACATTTATTACCGTGTATCCTCCTCAGGCAGTAAGGCAGGTCGTCCTTGCTGTTGACCGCCTTGTAGCAGGAGGTAATGTAGCTGAAGTTGCTGGTCTTCTGCATGCGGTTTGGTGGAGGGAGGGCCTCGAGGGGGAAGAGGCTGTGGTAGCTGTCCACCTCAGATGGTACATCTGCCAAAGCCAGACGTAGTTTCAGAAGGGGAAAAAAAATAACATGCACGAACACGCAATCAAAAACGGACACCAACAACTTTAAATAGGCTCTATGTCATAGCCCATATGAACAACTATTTGTTTTGAACAAACTTAAATCAGCACTAGATCATACATCTCCTATATGATTTGTTTTTACACATACTGTATATACCATAATGTAATTTTTCACAAAATTCACAATTTGAGCCCATTGTTGCGTGCCTAGCAACTGACACAGAAAAAAAAACTGGAAGCAAAAACATATTTCAACACCCTTCCACAGCAACATGAGGAAATCAACTCCACATTTGTTCAAGCAAGTAATGCAGGTTTGTCTACTTGGCATCAACATTGTCTTTTGTGCAATACAAAGCACACTTTTTGTGAAATGCAAAAATGTTTTTGTTTTTTTTGCAGGGGAATTATTGAATCAATAACCCTTTGTTGTGACAACAGAGTAGACCCTGTACCTGGGTTCTCTGAGTGGTCAATCTGGGCCATGGTTATCAGATGTCTGTTTATCAACTCCTGGAGGACAAATAAGAGGGCATCACATCAGACATTACCTCCAGAGAAGAAGACAAGGGGAATATTTAGTGAAAAAGGAGGTGGACGAGTGGGAAAATACCTGTCGGAGTTCATCAGCCATGAAGAAGGACGGGGCGTTAGCTTTCGGCTGCATGTAAGCCACATGGGGCGCAGTGGGGGGATAGATATGGTATGTAGGAAACACCTGCAATGAAACCAGAAAAACAGCTTCCTATTTATTGAGAAATGAAAACCAGTGTCATCATACATGTAAATTGTTTCCCCAACTATAAGCTCATAGCTACGCAAATGAATGTGATGGAACGAAACTCTTGACAGGATTTTAAAGAAGTGTTAAGTAGGTAACAAAATGCCTTCTGAAGCCAAATTATAACCCCTAG
>CAKAKR010001534.1:0-26210 GCA_916700685.1 Adelosebastes latens | reverse complement strand
ATATATACAATTCATTAAGCAAATTACAATATATAGATATTTAAAAAGAACATGCATGTAAATGGAAGAAAACAATAAAGAAGTAATTAATGTTTGGTGTGTCAATAAAACAAACAAACAAATAAAAAACAATATATTGCAATATATTGCAATATCAAAGGATAAATGTAAAAAAAAATAAAAAACATGAAGTAGAGGAGTAAATAAAAGGCAGAGTGTGAGTTACATCTATTATGTGTTGTTGTTGTGTTTGTCTCTTGGGCTGTGACATGCACTGACATATCCTGCACTGACATATCCTCACTCAATGTTATTAATTATTACGTACTATAAATCAATATATTATAGAAGTACTTATTTGAGCCAATCCAAAAATAAAAAATATTATGTTTTAGAATACATATGAATAACCACAGAAAAGACCGATAAATAGTGAAATAATTCAGTAAATTATCAAAAAAATACTTGTGAAAATCTTTCATATTCATAATTATGCAGGAATCAGGTCACATTTACATGTCACATGTTTGTTTTCCCTTTTTTAACATTTTCCCCCTGAAAATACCTTCCTCAGAATAAGGAAAGAGAAAAACAAATTCATTCATTCATTCATTCACTCATTATAATGAAAATAATTGTTAAAGTAATTATTGAGGCACACATGACAAAGAAAAGATAATGGTGAAACAAAAACATCATCACCAATGTCAAATTCAACTTATGACTAACTTCATCATTCTTATTATCACAGTGAGACATACTGGAGTTTGGCTTTATTTCTTTGTAGCTATTCCTTTTTCAAAAACCTTTTGACAACATTTTATTAAAATTTCATGGTGGCATTTTTGCATTAACGTTTTATGACATGTTGGAAATATGCAAAGACATTCCTGTTTTTTTTTCTTCTATTCTTGATTTCATAGCTGCATTTCAGCATACAGAATCTCATGAGCTTTTCACATTTTCCCAATACATATTCTCTGTTTGTTACTAATGTGATTATGTTATACACAGGGCATTGCCATTATTTCTATTATCATGAAATGGGATAAAAATCCTTAAAAGGCAAGATATATACCACGGTTGATAGCAGGGGGTGGTGCATTTATTTAGTCTCACAAAGAAAGGTCATGACACACGTCTTCACAGACGAATCTGTCCAAGATGGGAAGAGGACCAGAGAGTGGCGGACAAAGCAGAGGTGGAGAATAGTTTCCCCCTAATGGGCTGCTTGAAGCTGCCCCAAAACCCAAAGTGTCAGTCTGGCAGAGATAAACATCATTCAAGAGGGACGCAGTAATTCTCCTCCAGCTTGTGTTCCAACAAGGGCTGAATCGATGTATGGTGCCAATAAAGGACGTTTTCATTAAAACACATATTTGTGAATCAATATTGTCCACCTCCAATATCATAGACATGCAGTTTCATTGATTAGATCTGTATAGATATGAATTGGATCTGTTTGGTGGTATAATTAACACTACTCTGGCTGGCTTTGAGAAAACCTTAAGGGAAAACTAAATAGGGTGTGTATGTATGCTGCAGTGCTGCACTCTGTGGGCCCAGGTTATATATATAGGTGAAAATTGCTTTGAGGTAATTTGATTAATCGCACATTTGTTTGGTTATATGCACCAATAAAGCAGAATAAAAACTGAAATGTCCAGGGACTAGGGTCACTTCTGCTTTAAAACCTAATTTGAATGTACAAACTTTTATTTTGTTGTATGTTTTATCAAGTATCATGAGGAAACTGTAATTGTGATAATTACATCAACAGATCATAGTGATTTCTCAATCACTATAATCATAACTATATTAACACTCTTTTATTATAGATCTAAGAAAACGAGTCATTTGTATTTGAAAATTAGTTCATGGTTGCTAGAACTAGCTAATTTCTTTAAACAACACTTGGTCAAAACCGAGTATTAGGCTGGCTCGTCTGGTCAGTCTGTGAATTTGTGGCTAAATTGTTACACAAATAGTCAGTGGTCGTGTCTATAATGTTAAATCCAGCGCTACATGTCCACCAGGTCCGGCGAGGATACTAGGGCTGCGCTGTTCCATTCAACTGGCCGGTCAAGCGGTGACGTACCCTATCATGTAATGCACGTGATTGGTCCCTGGTTTTCTGCTTGCCGTTTCAAACAGGAAACAACATGGCGGCCTGCTCGTAAACTTCCTGTTATTCTGTCTAAACAATCCACCAAAATCTACTTCTGAAAACATTTTAAGTGAGAAATAGGCTATGCCACTCCTGAATCTCGTTTCATTTTAGAACTAGATCGCCTAGTTTCACAGCTTGGTCCAAGTTTCATGAGTCGGACCCGTCGTGCTGGACGGGGTCATTTGCATAAAGGACTGTTCTCCGCCTTTTCAATTTGAAAGAGCAACGTCCAATGAGGAAACTCCAATGCTTGGCCGACCAATGCTGTAACTTCATCACTCAGTCAGTCAATCAGTCACTAACTCATGGTACATGTCTACAGGGGCATTTTTTATCGCCTCGCTTCCCAGCATTGGACGCTTGATGGGTTGCCACTAGACACAAGGCACCTGATTGGACGAACGCTTTCCTTCATGTGCTGCTGCCAAGCCCCCAGAAATTTTCGTAGTGGCCAAACAGTGGCACTACAACTTCAACGTCCGTCACGTGATGCCATGGGGTCCAAAAAGACTTTTTCCGATAGACTTACATTGGGAAAGAGACGTCCGTAAATCGTCGGATAATTTTTTTTTAGGTAAATCAACTTCCCAGTATGAACACTTGAACCCTTATTTAAATCATTAGGTCCTAAAAGTTGTAAAATGCACTAATAGCTGAATCCAGTAGGAGCAAAGCAGCTAATTGAAAGTGTGTTCTACAAGTTTCAGCCACAAGAGGTCAGGAGTGCACTGTTTTCAATTGGTTGGACAAGCATTCCCAGTGATGACAGTGATAATTACTGAGGGTGACAAGACTCGGTGCTGCTTGTTAAGCCTCTAATTCTGTTATATTGCTTAGTATCTAGATCACATTCACATTAAACAGCTATAAATTAAAGAATGACTTAGACTTTGACAAGCTGAGTGCAGGAGGCTGAGACATTGATAAATTAGACCTGTGAACTCCTGACCTCTTGTGGCTGAAATTAGTCTAACATTCTATCAAATACAGATGAAACGTGTTAAACCATGAGGAAATTATTTCTGTTCAATCATTATATCAACATATACTGTGTAGGAAGAAGCAGTTGGTATGAAATATTGCCACTAGACCCTCCTAAAGTCCTTTTTCTCTGTTATGAAGTCAATTCTAAGATTTCTATTTTTGTAGAATTTTTAGTTTAGTTTAGTTTAATTCCAATGACTTAGCCGGAGAGGGCTTTAGAATAATACAACTAGTATTTTTATTTATTAGAATAATAAAACAACCCTGTTTTTTCATCATATTTTTTATAATAATAATAATAAAAGTCAGTCACTCAATGACAGACTTTTGCGTTTGTAGGGCTGGTCCTCTGCGGTCCAGCCAAAAAAACATCTCTAAGCACTTGCACTAGCACTGAACATGCTTTTAGTTGATACACTCCAATTTTGGATGATATCTAGCTCTTGCTCCTACGTGGTTTGAATGTACTTATTGTAAGACGTTTGGACAAAATGCAGTGTAATGGGTTCACCCTAAAAAATCTTCGTCAATAAGCTTGCACTTTTGCAGGGATGGGCTTGAGGACTCTGGGCTCTCTTTAAACAAACTTTGAAGATCCAAAATCCAGACTCACATCAAACCATCAACATTTTTTATCTGGATAACTCGGTTATTTATATAGCTTACAAAGAACGAGGAAAATTAAATGAAACAATGAAATGTATAGGGTGTAATTATTTATTACAACACCACACTTATTATTATTAAACAATATTAATAATGGAATTGCTTCAAATGGAGAAATTTTGTCCCATGATAAATCCTGTTTCACCTGCATAATGACTTTGTTCAGAATAATATTCTCAGGGAAATACCGAAACATTTTCTGGATGTATAGTTAGGGGAAGGATAAACTTGATTATTCCAAATTTCCGAACAAATTACTGATTATCAGTAGCTCCAATCCAAGAAACATCATTATCAGCTTTCATAAGCCCATTAAGAAACCCCAGTCGGCCTCCTCCTCCTCATCATCATCATCATCCTTTCTCTGAATGCTCTTTGTCTGAATTTGTTTCAAAAGTTCTCCTGAGTGAAGGAGAGGTGGGCCAGGCCACCCTAATGGGCTCTACTGTGTTCCTCTCTCTGCAGCATTGTTGTAGGATAATAGTCCTGCATGTCTCAGATAAAAATGATTTCTTCAGATTTTTTTTTTTCTTTTTCCTCAGAATTTTCTGGAAATATGTTCAGCAAAATCAATAAATGAAAATGGGAACATCTTATTCCAGTATTTGACATTCATTCTATTCAACACAGAATTTCTACATGGACAAATGCTTTTCTGCTTCCAGTAGGCACAGAAAACATTTTTGTTAATTTAAAAAAAATTGTATCACATTTTGGCTTTTTTTACTTTTCATTTCCTTTCAGCATTTGTAATTTTATTTGTCATAATTTTACATAAGAAAAGGCATGAATGGACGTCCAGGTAGGCCTATTGGTGGTTATGACTGAGTCCACTGTCTTTGCAGCGGTGTGGCTGCGTCTGAGCTTCAGAAATCCTTTTAGGCTAAGTGCCTGTGCCTGGATATGGGGATTGATGCAACACATAAGCATCAGCTTTAGGAATAAGACCATCTCTGTCCACAAGGCTCCATCATTTTCCATCTAACAGCAATCTCACACCCCCCTTTCCCTTGACTCATGCACTCAGGTCTCTCTCTGTCCTGTCAGTCTTACCTATTTCCTTCTTTATTTTGATCATACCATCTTCTAGTGATGACTAAATTATGATTAGATTTAAGGATGTGCAGTGCTTTCATCTGTCTAGTGCGTTGTTTAATACTGCCCCCTCTAACCCCTCTCGAACGGCCACCCCGACCCCCCAGACACACACAACACAATAGCCATCTACCTCGACTCACTCACTCGCTATTGAAGAGCAGAGTGGCTGCTTGGTTCCCATGGAAACACTACGTGTGTATGTGTGTGTTTCAGTTAATGTTACTCTCCCTCTCTGAGAGTAAGTTGGACATACAAAAACACAGGTAATTTTTTTTAAATATGCAAATAATCTGCAACCTGTGTACTGCTGCATTATACATCTTTAGGCTATATGAACTGAGAGGTAATAATAATAAGCTATAACTGCTTAAAGGATAGGTTCATAATTATTCAAGTCTGTCTTCAAACACTCGTCAGGTGCCTATTTGAACACGGAAACAGGTTTTGCTTGCTGTAAACATTCCTCTTGTTCATAATGGCCATTTAAAGATTCCTTCTTAGTGTGCTTTCAGTGTAAGTGATGGGGGACAAAATCCACAGTTCTGTGCATAAATACATTCCAAAGTTTATCTGAAGCAAATATGAGGCTTCAGCAGTCTGAGTGGGACACATGGATATCTTCCAAAGATAAAGAATTGTTGTACTGTACTAAATAGACTTAACATTTGGAAAATACCCACTTGATTCGTCTAACTTGAACAACTGAAGCCCCGTGTTAGCTTCAGATAAACTTTGGAATCCACTTCAGCCCTAAATGACACTGACTCAAGTGACATAATTTGAGGTCATTTTCCATACTTTGCACAGCTCTCAACACCTATAAATAGACTTTGATGTGTAATATTGGTGGAGTTCCCTTTTAAAGGTGCTAAATTTGAAATTCAGACCATATCTAGTGCCTCCACACGACTCTCACATGGTGACGGCTGAGCCAGTGGCTAACGGTGCTAACAGCGCGAACAGTGCAAACAACGGCAACAGTGCTGACAGAGATAACAGTGTTTACCTGAAGGGTGGGCGCTACGCTTCCGCTTCAGCAGCGTTATCAGCTGTAACCATCGTATGAGAGCAGTGCAGAACGGCGGCCATTAGCTAGTGGGGCACGCTCACATGCACTAACATGCACAAAAAGGCACAAAAAGGCACGCGCGGTTGGCCTGGTTATGTCAACAAAGCACAGAGAAACTCAGATTACAACACACGCAGAGGGAGAGCGACTTCATTCTCTGCTCAAGTAGACATTACTCCTCTATATCTTTGTATTATAAGTAGTTTTTATGATGCAATATTAATGTTCTGAATATGGTAAAGAGAACCTTTAAGATGCAGTGCATTGAGTGCCTTTGGCCACTGTACAATCAAGACAATGACCTATCTGTAATTTCAGGTGTACGAAAGACACATCCAAACAGAGCTGTGAACTCCCAGATTGCCACAACAGGTAGGCTAAATTAAGGGACCAAGGACAAAATCCCAATGCATTTACAATAAGCCTCGCTATGCCCCTTGGCAAACTGACGATGGACAAACCACTGCCATTAAACAAAGACAACTTTCAGATTGATAGACTGTTAAGCCTGTAAACGAACCTGAACAGGACCGGGCTACTTTAGAGTACTAACTTTTCATTGTAACTTTGCTCAGACTTATTTAAACCTGCTTTAAGAAACTGAGTTTCCTGCAAAACAGTACATGTGCTTCATGAAACATCCCTCTCTACTGTGTGTGTTTGACTATATTATGATGGCAGACAACCATAAGGGGATGAAGAAGAAGAAGAGATTTAGCTATTGTCCTGTTTGTTTTAATATTTCAGTGTGGAGGTGAGCTTTAGAAAATCATCTGAAAACACACATTGAATAGTGTTTGACATGAAAACAGCAATTTCAGATTGATCTGGATTAGTGTGGACATGTTTGTGTGTGTGTGTGTGTGTGTGTGTGTGTGTGTGTGTGTGTGTGTATATATTTGGTGTCCATTTAACCGCACAATACCTGTTAGTGTGTTTGTGTGTGTGTGTGCCCTGACACCCCACGTCTCATTCACACCTAATGATCGCAGCCTCTCACTGGCAGCCATCTCTCCCCCAGACCAAATCCAATTACTGGGGACAATAGAAACCAGCTCCAGGCTCAGGACTCCATCAGCTCCTCTGTGCTGCTGCTCCCTGCTCCGAGACTCCTGCTGGACCCCTAATCATGTCGAGGGTCCACAAGGGCCACAAAGTACACCTGTAGACACACACACACACACACACACACACAGATACAAGTACAAAGAGAAACACAAATACAAACACGCATCAAGCACAAATGCACACGAATAAAACGCACAAACATTTACAAGTGCAACAGTCCACAAAAGATACAAGCAAATATGAATAAGAACATATAACCTAACAAAGATGTAACTGGTGCAACAAGGAAGGAAACCACGAATAAAGCACAATAAAGTAACGCAAGCAAATAAACAAATAAAACAACCATGCAAATCCAAATTAAATAACATAAGCACAAATACAAACACAAATATATACAAACATTAATTTGTTTATATATATATAAACATTACACTGAATATTGCTAGCATCCAGTACAACACACTAAATTCAGTATTTATCAATATATATTCAATCCCATTTTGTGGAACACACATATTTTACAGCACCACATGGTTCACTTGTCAATGGCTCTATCTAGTGGCGCAAACATGAAACAACAACAGTTTGTTCTCGATTGACGAGAATAAACTCAGGAATCCTCCAAACCTTTTGAAAATCACACTGAATATCAGTCACACAAAAGACGTGTTGAGCAGCTGACAAAACTATCTCACCACAAGGTGAAAAAGAAGTAGGCTATAGCACACTTGAATAAACTTAATTTTGGTAAGGGGTAGTGTGTCGTTTGAGTTTTATTTTGAAAGTTACAACCGGATGTAGCATGGTTTAATCACGTGACAGTGACAGTCGTCGCTGGGGCAACATGGCGAACGCCGGCAGAGTGAACATTGACGGAGGAGACATGATGCGATATGCTGAATATACTCCTAAAACAGAGGCTAGGAGCGACGCAGATCTAGACAGACGACTGGTGAGTGTTTGGTTTCACACTGAAGGCCTTTATGGAGTTAATTAAACTAAACCAGGCTGGTTTAATTTAACTGTACCTGCTAAACGTGCGTGTTACGTAACCTCAATGACCGCTAACGTAAAGGCATGACGTCTCTGCTGTTACAGTATCAGTAACTAACTGGAGCTAACTAGCTGAGAAAGCTCCTTTAACACTGGCTAACTTACTGGGTTTTACCTCCAACCAGTGGTTTAATATAGGCTACGTTATCTTTTACATAATATACATCTAAATGTTCTGACAATTAGCTACCACCATGTCACATATGGTACTTTATACACATCCACGCCATGCTGCAGACATACCAGATGCTCATCCTGTATACAGTGGTGGATTGATGTATGCAAGGTCTGAAATTAACCTTTTTCCTCACCTGTCACTGTGGCAGGTCACTGAACATTTCTACCAGCCACTCAATTTTTTTGTCTGCCACTTCTGAAATCTAGGTGGAACACTTTTAAATTGTAAACACTGAGTCAGTGGTACCAGACTGTAGAATTATGAAATATATCATGTAACCTTAATCCATGACTATATTTGGTAACACTTCATTTTACAGGTCCACAAATTTCATGGTAATTAGCTGATAATTAGCAAGTAACCTATTTGAAATTTCTTTGGAATTACTGCCAAATTATCCCAATATTTACCTCAAAATGTATCGAAAATTACTTTATTATAAACAGATATTAATCAGCCAGTTTTTTTCTAGTGGAGATTGGCTTGCTGCTCTCACTTCTCTACTCTTCCAAGTCCCTGTGTTGTACAGCTCGTGTAAACCATTGTGGTAACTGCTGGATGTGTTTTTTTTTTGTGACAGGGAGGGACTCTGATTGCAGTCGGTCTTGGTGTGGCTGCTGCAGGTTTTGCAGGTAAGAATAGTTTGATACATGATCAGTAATTTGCCAAGATAATATAATCTGGATGTGAATGTGCAGTATTCTTTAAAATAAGTGATTGCTAAAATTGTTACCCTGCTTGCCGTCTTATTGTTATTTTTTTACATTCACTCTCTTTGGCGAGAGAAGTTTTCCGTACAGATTTCTGCTTTCTGTTGCGTTTAGAAATTTGTTTGTTTTGAAACTGTTTCATATATTATGTGTTTGATCCACAGGCCGCTATGCATTCCAGCTGTGGAAGCCTCTTGGACAGGTCTTCTCTGAAACTGTCAGAAAGATGCCCTCATCAGTGAGTAATTATTTAACCTCCTGTTCATCTGCTGCAATGTTCATATCCAGTCCTGTTCCTATTGTTTGTCCTATACATTGTAGATGGTTCAAAGAAACACTTTAGATACCTCAGATTAAGTATATAGGGAAAACCCTGGCATTGTTTTGGAGAAAAAAATATGAACTAACAAATAAAATGAAGCGTTTCCCAAAGGTTTTTGGGATTTTAGATTTAGACTATTGAGAAGCTCTAATTGTTTTCTGTCACCACAGGCTTTCTCAGCATATTACAAAGGAGGTTTCGAGCAGAAGATGTCCAAACGAGAGGCCAGCCTCGTTCTTGGCATCAGGTAATGTGGTGTAGTGAATATTTCTTAAATGTTAACTTATAAGTGCAGTCCTTCAGTGTATGTGACTTACTGCTCAGAGGAATGTGATGATTACATAGATGTATTATTTGTTTTATGTCCAGCCCAGCCGCCACCAAGGCGAAGGTCCGTGAGGCCCATCGGAGGACCATGGTCCTGAACCATCCAGATAAAGGTAAGATTAAACTCTGACCCTCAAAGTGACAAAAGTCAGATGACTATAGGACTGCAGTTAGAGCAGGACGATAACTTAATTAGAATTTCAGTTTTTGTGTGATGTGTAAAAGGTTAATCACTTAAAATAAAGTTGTTAAAACGTGCAAAAGTTGTCTACGTTAACAGTCTCGATTCACAACATTCACATAAACTGTTATTTCGCATAGCCAGACCTATCTCCACACTTTGTTTTAGCGCTGTGCCAGGGCTGGAGTAAGGTCTGGTTGAAACCACCATAATGCTGCACTAAGGGAAAAAACACTCTGGGTTGTTTGTGTTTCTTTAAACCAATCAAAATCGTCTTGGGCGGCACAAAGCCCAGGATGCAGCCACAGTGCCCTTGCAAAATAGTGTCAGGAGGGAACTTGTTTTGGTGGAGCGTTTGCACGTGGGGAGGCGAGCCCCGGCATTAAAAATGGCTAAATCCATTCAATTAATTTCTCTAACATTAGAAGACATCTCTCGACTATGTGATACAACTTTTACTGATATAAAAGACAAACATAATTTGATTATTGGTGTCCCAGAGGTGAAGCCTTTCTATACTTAAACTCTGGAGGAGCTCACTTAATGCTCCTCTGGGAAGTGGACAGGCAAAAAAGTTTAATAAATAAATAAGTACGTAAGTAAATAGTTATACTAGTATGCATATTTATAATATTTCAACATCAGGCCATTTCGGTAGAGACATTAAATATGACAATATAATAGAAATCATTTTGTTTGTACTTTTGTACGGCACTTTGTAGGCAGACGTTTACTGGCGTCCGGTAGTCGCTTTCAGTCCAAAATGGCGGAAGCATAGCTCTGCTGCTGGGCGCTGATGTTGCAATGGAATGAAAAATTTACTTCTGATCAATATACGTTCTCTGGTTATAGGGAAACATGCCAAAAGTTGAGTGAGCGTTCCTATGGAACCCAGTATTACTGTTAAATGGTCTGAAAAGCTTGTGGATGGTCGAGTGTTGACTTGTGTTTGTTTGTGTGTGTGTGTGTGTGTGCAGGTGGGTCACCGTATCTCGCCGCCAAGATCAACGAGGCCAAAGACCTTTTGGACAAGGAGAGCCGGCGATGACCAGCACAGTTAACAAACACTTTAAAGACCTCCATCACCTTGTGCATGGTCTCAGCTATGTGGTTCTGCTCCATCAACATCAACACCAAGGCATCCGCTCCAGCTCCTGGAAGCAAAAAATATACTTTCAATAACAGTTTCCCTCTTAATAACGTTATCGCCAACTTAATTTGACAACATATACTGTAAACATGTATGTCAACCAACAGTGAACGATATTGCCCTGAAATGACTTGACAGTCATTTTGAACATGAGCTAAGGGATTATAACTGAGAGCATGGCTGAGTAAAGCGTCGCCCTCTAGTGGTAGCTGTTCTACATCAACAAGAAATAACTTGTATAAAGTTTTATTATGAGTGTACAAATGGAAGCATATAAAAGTTATTATGTAATGATATCTATTTAAGTAACGAGAAAAATACATTAAAAATATTCCATGTTTAAACAGTTAATGTGGAAGTGGTGAAAACATTTCTAAATAAACTTCATTTGAAAAACATTTACAATAGTTGTGTGTTTGTATTAGAATGAGCAACTGTGGTTGATTGTGCTGCAGACAAATAATAAAAAAAAAAAACTCAACTCATAGCAACTTCAAAACGCTTCTTTATTTAGAGGATGATGTCATATGTATATATTATTGGACGTAGAGGAGAGAAAGCAAGACGCAGTATTTAGCGGTTACACCTACAGCAGCAATTTTCTGGTCAAAAATACCAACCAATTACAGCAAGGTTTGCTTGACAGAAAGTCCAATAAATAGAAAAAGGAATCTGGCCTATTCTGATGTCAGTCTGGATCAGAGCAAAGCGGCACAGGCTTGATTTCCATCGTGAAGGCAGAGGGTTTCTTTAGAGCAGTAAAGTGGTCGGAGCCCCTGGGTCCTTGACAGATGTCATGGAAACATTAATGTTACAACTACAAGTCCCACAGACTTTTTCACTAAGTCAAATCTGTAATTGCCAAGATAAGGCAGAGGTAAAATCACATTTATCTCCCCAAAATCTCTGAGAAAGGGGAAGCATACCGCTTACATGAAGCTAGGAATGAGGTGGATATGAGGAAAATTTTAATTTCATTTTGACTTTGAAAGGAAGACTTCATATTTTTGGTGAGAATTAGCCAATTTCCCCAGATGGCTTAGCAAGAGGATTTCACAAATAATGTAAAATGTTTAACTTCAAGCTGATTGAATGCTGTTTTTTTACGTCATTTCGCGATGCTCTTTGGGACTTGTAATTGACTTCTCTCCTCAAGTTATACAATACAATGTTGTATTTTTCAGTTTTTGTCCATAAAGCAGTTTTTTTTTCAGCTTATTTGTACATATGGTTCCACCAGGAGAGTTTCATGTCCGTCCCAGTGTTGAAAAGCTCCAACGGTCACCTGACATGTCTATGGGCAAAAGGTACACAGGACTGTTGATGCAGGATTACGATCAGGTCGCTCCGCCCTTCCTGTACAGGCCACGAAGTTCATCTTCTCTTAGAGGCGGGAAATAAAAAGGACGCGAGGGAGCAAGAAAGGCAATGAGTCGGAGGAGGAGGCACGGACGGAAACCTTGGTAACCATGTTAGCACCATGGAAGCTCCACCCGCTTAGAGAGGCATGCTGGGAAAAGAGGATGCGATGTTAGCTGTACATTAGTAGTATTAAGTATTCTTATCCAAACCGATTATTTTACAGTCGATCGCCATCGAGTGAGCATCAAGAGATATGAATATTAATAATTCCAGTATTTTTACATTTGCGAAATCTGCTGGATCGCTTAATGGCAGATAAAAGCAGTTAGAGGGCGCTGTTGGATCCAGAGCAGACGGCGGTAAAGCTCTCACAGTTTCTGCTGAACGGAGTGAATGAATCACATCCGACATGTTTATCCTCTTTCAGGAAGGGGTAAACAGTGAGGCTGATGGAAAATGTGGTCTTAATGTAAAGAAATACCGGCAGTAAGGATAACCTACTGGGAGACAGAAGCAGCCAATCGGAGGTTTTCGGTGGAAATGAATCAGCAGCCCTTCGTTAACGAGCTTCATTAAGGCTGCTCGGTTTAACGGCGTTAGCGATCCATTAGCAGTCCTGCGTAGCCCTCTCTAAGTCTTCATCGTGCTGCCCCGCCTCCTCCTCCTCCTCCTCCTCCTCTTCTTCTTCTTCCTCCTCATCTTGATCCTCTTTCTCGCTCAGTTCCTCTCCGATCACGTCCAGCCGTGCGTCCTGCCCGTTTAGCACCCCCTCCTCCTCCACCCTCTCATTATGAAGCCCCCCTTCCTGCAGCTGCAGCCGTCGCTCCTCCACCAGCATGAGGCGCTCCCTGACGCCCTCCGCTGCCGCCGCCGTGTCGCTGGGACTCCCAAAGTACTGCTCGGTCCTGAAACAACAACAATTCAAGTTAGGAGTTTGTATTATATGAAGTGTGTGTGTGTCACATTATGGGGACTCACCTCCCATGTGGAATCAAAAAGCTGGTAAATCATTGAATTTTAGGGTTAAAAGCAGCAATATTTTTTATATTAACCATGGATCACATGACTACCTGTATGTGAAAGTAGTCTCTCGTATTGACAAAACGACAGAATTATCCCCCGACTCTGCAGTTCCCCTCAGCTCAACGGAGCTTTAAAGCTTTTTTTTTTTGCATTTGTGCTTTTATTGGACAGTCTAGCGTGAGGAGGCAGACAGTTGCCGTTATGTGGCATGCACCGTAACCATTCGGCTACCAGGGCACTCTGCTTTAAGTAGCTTTCAACGCATTGTTTTGATTTTACGGCCCACAAATTTACTGTTTTGGTTCACTCTAGCTGCTCTCATAGCAGCTGTTTTCAGTTATAAAGCTCTAAAAACCCACAGTACACTACCTGCTCAGCACCAGACAGCAGGCAGACACAGTTAGCAACTAGCTGGTGAATATACTGGAACATTTAGCGGCTAAAGAGCCAGATATTTTTCTCAGGAGTTGGTAGAGAACTTAGACTGTATATAAGAAGTGGACGTAGTTACCGTGACCTAACCCATCTGTTTGTGGACTGCCGCTTTGAAGCCTTGAGTTTGTCATTTTGGCCGTCAACATCTTGGTTTTTGGTCGTCGCCATCTTGGTTTTTGCAACCCGAAGTGACACGAGAGGGTGGAGCTAAGTACAACTGAACACTGATTTAGACTCCCAGATGGGACAACGCCATGGTAGCGACCTGTCTCACTATCAAGTGAGAAGTAGGGTAATTTTCTCATAGACTTCTATACAATCAGACTTTTTTTGCAACCAGATGAGTCGCCCCCTGCAGGCCATTAGAAAGAATGCAAGTGTGTGTGTGTAGGTACCCATCAGGGAAGATAACAGGCATGGTCAGTCTGTCCAGCAGAGTTTTCCCAGTAGAGTCGACTTCATCCAGAGACTCTGGGTCCACACATTCCTGCTGTAACACCTGAAACACAGTAAAAAACACAAGTAATTAAGACAAATTTATATTTTCACCGCAATGGTGTGCCAGCTTCCGTGTAACATAGATTTCAGCTGCTTCTACTGTACAAGCCCACCAACAAGTGCACCCCGGCTGCACATGCCATTTTTTACTGCTGCTGCAACACCCGGCACATAATAAATGGTCTCCCTCTTGGCCTGTCTCACCCTCTCGGCGGCGGTGTGGAAGTTCAGAGCCAGCTCCAGTCTCTGCTGTCTCTCCTCACCGCTGACGCTGAACTGTTTCCAGACGCGGTTGAGTCTCGGCAGAGTGTCTCCGGACGAGCGCGTCGTACAGCGCAGAGACTGACAGAGGACGACGGTCGCCTGCAGCAGCTGACGGCCGTAATCGTATGTGCTCTGAAGGTAGAGACGGGAAGACAGAGACAAACAAGAGAGACAGACTTATTGTCAGTCTTTTATCATTTTCAGCATTATTTCATCTCTTAAAGTTGACAGGTTTACATTTTTTTATATGAGTAGTCTGGAAGTATCTCACCTGAGCGACATCCACAAACTTCCTGTGTTTGTCCAACATGGTCCTGGTCTCCTGAGAGTCGTCGCCCAGTCTGACATGAGTCTTCAACAGGGCGTCCAACAGCTCGCCAAGCCACTCTACTGACTGAACACACACGCATACACACACATAGCTGATTAATACAGGAAGGAAGTATTGTGTGTGTGTGTGGTGTTGTTGTTGTGTGTCCTACCTGTAACGCGTCTTCTTCACATTTGAACAGTTGGACCATCTGTAGCATCTTCAGCCTCCTCACATCCACCATGTCCTCACACCTGCAACAACACACACACACACACACACAAACACACACACACACGCAGTTAGTGGCAGAAATGAAAAAGTTTGCTCCGAGTGGTGGGCAGTGCTTGGTATTTCCTCAACTAATCTCAATATGGCTGCCGGGTCACAACCTTTCTCATTTACAGCTAAACAGTACACTACAAGATGTTTCTGAAAACATTTGAGGCGAGAAATAGGCATTACAGTAACAGAATATTGATTCATATCTGATCAGCGCTGCCTAGCTTGACCGTTTGATCGGAGTTTGCGAGTGACGCCAAGGCTCCAGATCAGCTCTGATTGGCTGTTTCCCTCCGGTCTGTGAAATCTTGGAGATGCCTTTAGAAGCACCAGAGGACACAGAGGCACATGATTTTTTTTCAGATTACCTGTCTCATGTACTACTGTCAGGATATAGTGACCATTTTATAAAAATGTCTTTTTTTTAAATCATAATTGCTCCAATTCTAAGTACTGCAGCTTTAAAGGCTTCATTCACATGTCCTAACCAACAGTGTAAAGAGCTGGTACCGCCCCCTAGAGGCCACAGTGTTCATTACAACATCAATATGAAAGAGTTGGACAGAACAAACAACATACAGTACTGATGATTTATCTATTCTTAGAGTCTCACCAGTAGTGGAGCTAAACATGTAAAGCTTGTCCTGAGGGTGGCACTAGAGGGAAGGTCATGGGGTCATTAAAATATAAACAGTTCGTACTGTACTTCGTACAGGACATCGACAGATCGGGAGGAAAATGTCTGCACTAGCTTTAAAGGCCCTGACACACCAAGCCGACAGTCGGCCGTCGGTGAGCGTCTGTCGGCCTACTTTTTGCAGTGTGTCCCGCACTGTCGGCACTAGTCTGCCCGTTTCGGATTTTTTTTCGGCCGATTCAGCATGTTAAATCAGCAGCAGAGGCCATTGGTGAGAGGAATCACTCTGATTGCCTGTTCAGCTTAAACAAATCAGTGCACGAGAAGAGAAACTGACGTGAGGAACGTAGCTAAAGAGCAAAGTCAAGAGGAAAAACACAGAAGGCTCGTCTCATTTTTCATCTTCATCTCTTCTGATCATTCCAATACACGGATATTTTCACAGTGACATAGCCATCTGGAATAAAGTGAAATGGTGAGTTAGAGTGGTGTGAAAATGCTCGACAGACGCCGATTTATTTCATGTACGTTTCATAGCAACGGCTTGTATATCCGCAGTCCTCGGTCTTCCGGTTTCCCTTTTGAATGACGAATACAGACTACCGCCACCTGCTGGTGTGGAGAGTTATTCCATCTCACACAGACGCAGAACGTACGTGCTAACTGGCCGTTGGCTGTAGTCTTTGCGGTGTGTTCAAGTGCAACTTTTTGGCCAAGACACGTAAGGCAACGTAAGGCGACGCAACAGGCGGCCTTCATCGCCGCTTGTTCTCTGATGTCTGTTTGGTGTGTCTGGGCCTCAACAGTCACAATTTTACTAGCTACATACTCATGAAAGAGTTAATTTGTTTTACACTTTTTAGAAAAATTAGTGACCTAAAAAGTGGTGATTCACACTCTGCAGAGAGACATTGTTGCCGTTTCAAGCTTTGCTATACAAATAAGTTTTATTGATCGATTATCAGTCTTAACGCGCAGTAAAGCTTGAAAGACTCATGGGAGCTGTAGTTGTGGAATTTTAGCAAAATACGTGGGGGTCTCCAGGTGCTAAAATCTGATCATCTAGTTCAGTAGTAGATACACATTTTATCTTAAAACTCATTATCATAATTCAGATTTTCAGAAAGCCTCAGATAGGAAACCCCCCATGGCTACCTGCTGACCTCTGCTTTGAACAGAAAAAGAAGACGGTCACCTCTGCTTGCGGAGCTGCATCTCCTCCATCACAGTCTGGACGTGCTGAACGTTGTCCTGCTGTTCTCCAGCGGGACTCTCGGTTTCCTCCAGAGGCCATGACGGCTGGGTGCACATCTGCTCCATTAACAGCCCCCCCTTCTGACGCAGAGACCCAAGACCCGCTTCTGCATGGATGGGGTGCAGATGTACATTTAATTAACACCACAAAAACAGCATTATTATTCTAAAAGCACATGCTTTATCGTTCAGAGCACGAACCGACAGTCTGCAGCTTCTCCTCCAACATTTTGAGGTTTTGCTGAATCGAAGCTCCGTCAGCTGGAGCCACATCCGCACAGAGCATGCCCAGTAGACCGTCCAACTGCTGGGACAACTGCAGAGACGGACACAGAGCTTTAATTGCTCAGAATAAAATCAGAGACGCTTTTATTTTCTTGCCACATGCCACATTCGGATTCATCCTCATCAGTTTGCTAAAAGTCCAAGAAATCGTGTCGTGTATTATATATTTTTTCCTTTTTTGATGGGGCTAGCAGTTTCCTTCTGCCTACAGTCTTTGTGCTAAGCCAGGCTAAACACGTCTCTGTACTGGATGTACAAAAATTAAACTCCCTTTTTTACACAGCCCTGTTTCCAGTCTGAACATCCAGCACAAATAGCAGCTGATGCAGTCTGTGTGTGTGTGTGTGTGTGTGTGTGTGTTACCTCCTGTGTGCTGCTGTGGAAGCCCTGCGCCGCCTGCAGGACGTTCTGTCGGCCCTCCAGCTGAGCTGCCTGTTGGTAGCAGACGTCGCTGAGCTGCTGCTGCAGCGCCTTCAGCTCCACCACCTCCTCCTCCTCCCCGGCACTGAGCAAGGCAGCGATCTGCTGGTTCAACTCCACATACACCGCAAACCACTCCTGTACACACCCACACAGACAAAAGACACAGAATCAGCCCAATGCTCACGTTTACCACCAGTGTAACTAAAATGGCTTTGTTCCTCATAGGATACAAAACAGAACTAACACACACTCAGTTGCCGGGTTTTTAAGTGTACCTAGCTAAAACTAAAGCAGTCTAATACAACAGTCCTGCAATAAATGCTGACTTCATTAAGGTCATAATGTTCAGTTTTTGTTGAAACTGTTTTAGAGAGGTGTTGATTCAACTTTTAGTTTGTAGTGTATGTCAGTACGCTGAGAAAAGTTTCTAATATTTAGTCTACTCAGGGATCGGTAAAAAAAATCTGTAAATATATCATGAGAAGGAATTTAAGAGAAAAGCTTGTTAAGTTGGGAAATACATTTATTGGCTTTCTCTTTAGCATTAAGACTAGAAACGGGGAAACAGCAGTAATTGTGTAGTGTAGAAATGGGCCGTGGATGGGATCAACACAGATCCAAAACAAAAACAGACGTTGTGGACCGGAATGGAAGTTTTAAAAGGAGAACATACTGGCTGTGGCACTTTTGTCGGAGAAGTATTTCAATTCAGTATGTTTCCTTAATCTCTGATGACATATCATGGTCATTTTATGATTTTTACAGTAAATATATAACACATTGGCCCTTTAAGCCACAACATGAAAGTGTCATGTGAAATGCATTAAGATGGAATTGGCTTCTGGCGACCTTTTCGCGGTCGAACTACAAACAGCAGGGTGGAAGAAAAAAAAACTCAGATCTGTATTTAACCCCAAATGTGATTCATCAATTTGTGGTCGTCACATGATGATGGCGTGTGTGTGTGGGTGTGTGTGTCTGTGTTTTCAAAGCGTTGCATTACACTGTGCTGGCTCTCGATCTCCTCGTGTTTCTGCTGCAGGGCCTGAGCCGCTCGCATCGAGTCTCCGATCGCCTGCTGAGTCTTCAACAGCTCTGAACCTGGACCCTGCAGCCAGGTGACAACCTGAGATAAAGAGAGAGAGAAAACACAAAATACAGACTTAGTTATCTCCTATAGAGGGAGGACTTGCACACTTGAGACAAACGAAACATATTTTAAAACAGGACGGGCAAAATTGAGGCAGACCTTAAGAGTCAAGCTCCAAAAAACGCTGCATCCTACATTTCTCATAACGCAACTCTTTCGATAGATCCTCTCTGCCCGGTAAATGCCCACATCTTTCAAATACCATGTCCCAAGTTTGTAACACCGGTGGCCTGTTCAGAATGTGAAGTTTGACGTCTGATCTGAGACAACTTCATGTTTAAAATTGTTGGCGTTGGCCCTTTAAACTTTAAATTCCACTGATAAAGTCAGAAATTAGTGTACGAATTTCCCATCAAAAAAAGATCATTGTATTTTTTTTAATGATTTTTAAAAATAATTTACTGAATTTATTTAATTATCTAATAAAAAAATATTTGTATTTTCAACAATATTCACAATGTAAATTACAGCTATTTGTGATAACTCGTGGGTGTGCCTTGTTTAGTAGTGACCTCATGTTTCGTGGACATTTATATTGTTAAAAAAAAATTAGTCTGTTAAAAAGGCCATCTGTGTGTTTGTCTACTACAAAATAAAAGTATATACATTAACAGTGATGATGATTTTGTTGATGGGTTGATGAGTTGAGTTTGAAATATTCACCATAGCACTATACAGTGACATCTGGAACGGACAGCCAGATGTGTGTGTCCGTGGTATCATGATTTAATTGTATTTATCAGGTCAGTGATGCCGTAAAGAGCTAACCCCCCCCCACACACACACTCACACACAGTACGATCCAGAACTAGGCCACCCCCCCCACCCAAACTCTAATCCTCCAGGCTAGCGACCGACATGGTGCGGTTCCCATGGCAACCCCAGGCTCATCTCCAAGACAGTGGTGTTACCCATCAGCCCCTGCGGCTGCAGGAGCCCCAGTAACCACAGTAGAGTCTACTTCTACAGAAGTGCTGCTCACTGACACCGTTTCTGAGGGTCAAAGGTCAAAGACTGGATGATAAAAGAATCAGGGCAAGAGACTTTTAAAGACTCAGGAGGCTAATACTGTAGCGATGTATACAGATGTGGAGGACATATACATTTGTACTCGGTTCAGGAACACAAACTGCAGTTTAAAAAGGTGTATGAGGAGCAATTAACATTATTAAAAGAATAGTTCGACATTTGGGGAATAAGCTTTTCGACTTTCTTGAGGAGAGTTAGATGAGGTCGATATGAAGCTACAGCCAGCAGCCGGCTAACTTAACTTTAACTGACCAGTGTGTAACAATTAGGGGGATCTATTGGCAGAAATGGAATATAATATTAATAAGTATGTTTTCTTTAGCGTATAATCACCTGAAAATAAGAGCCGTGTTTTTGTTACAATGAGCTGATAATATCTACATAGGGAGCGGGAGAGGTTGCAATCTGCAACCTCACCGACGGTGTAACCTGGTGTATTTCCCATAAGTGGGTGGTCTATGGGTGGTGCTAACTTTGCACCTGCCACCTCGTTGTAGATATTCGGGGAAACAAGGACACGTGCAAAACAGCACCTTACAGGACAAGTTGCACGAGCCTCCTACAGCTTTCCAAATAAAAGTGATTTTTTACAACACTTGTCTATAAGTCTAACGGAGAGGAAAAACAGAAAGTAGCCCACCTAGGACAGCTATTATAACCAACTAAATGGGGATCTACATCCGGGGCAACTTGCACACCGGTTTGTCTACATGTGAAACCTAGACAGGACACAGGAGGGAAACTGCTAGTCTGGTTCTGTCTAAAAGTTAAAAAAAAAAAAAAAAAAAAATCCACCTACCATTAATGTCTCAGTCTTGTTTTAGTCTTGCTGAATTTTGCAGAAAAAACAATCAAAATCATGAATCATCCCCAAGGTTGAAAAAAATTGAGACTTTAAAGGTCTTATTGATAACATTTTTATGTAGGTGAATAGAGCTTTTAGAAAGGTGCCGAATAGAAGTATGGCTTGTCCTGAAAAAAATAATAATAGGATTGTGAATTAATCATTTTAAAAATTTTGGCGGGTCCAAATTGAATGTTTTGTTTATCTCTGTGGAAGATATCTGATGTTTGGTTCCCACTTCTAACAAGGCTTGTGAGCCAATAGTAAAACAATGTTGGTATCACATGGTATCTCTGGGTCGTCAGTTAGTGTGGAAAAAACGGATAAATGGCTGAGATTGGCCGGAAGTAGGTGGCAACGACTTGTTGTGAAGTGAATGCAATGGAACGGGGGAGAGAGAATACGACATCTAGTGGCTCAATGTTATCAATAGCACCTTTAATTCTGGCCAATAAGTGAAGCAAAACAGAGTTTACAAACTGTCGACACATCATTTACAGAGTGTCCACACACCTGTGTGTATGTGTGTGTTACCTGCATGACCTTGGCATGGATCTCGTCCAGCTGGGTGCGTTTGTTTCGCTGCCGGCAGAGCTCCTGGTATCTGGTGTACTGCTCCCTGAGCGAGTCCAGCAGCTTCATCACCTGAGGCTGAGCCAGCAGCTCCTCCTCCATGGGACACCAGGCTGGACCTGGAGGTCGGAGGTCAGAGGTCAGAGGTCAGAGAGAGGTCAAGCAGAAGACCTGTAGGGGTTATAGTCCAGGACGTCTCCTTATCTCTGTTATAATCGTACAAAAAGGTACCGGCAGTTGTTCCTTTTCAGGACATTAAAGGAACAGTGTGTAGCATTTCGGGGAATCTATTATCAGAAATGGAATATAATATTTAGAATGTTTTCATTAGTGTATAATCACCTGAAACTAAGGATCATTGTGTTTTCGTTTCTTTTAGAATGAGCCCATCATATCTACATAGGAAGTGGGTCCTCTTCACGGAGTCCGCCATGTTGCTCCGCCATGATTCTGCAGTAGCCCACAGCGGACAAACCAAACACTGGCTCTAGAGAGAGCATTTTGTGTTTTAAAGTTACCTGAAGGCCAGCATAGTTCTCAGACACACTTGTGAAACTGCGGTAACGTGACCTGCAAAATCGTCGTACCGCAAGCCGCCGTCTGACTTCCGTTGCTCCTAAAGTAGTGTTGTTATGGTAAGGATAGCCTTTGAGCGAGGCGAACAGCACTACCATGGTTTAGCACTCACGTTATCGCAGTCTTGGAAAGGGAGGAGTGAGCGGAGGGGTACTCAGTCGGTTGCAATCTGCAACCACACCACTAGATGCCACCAAATCCTACACACTGTACCTTTAAAATTATTGTTTTAAGCAGGTTGTCTGACAAAAGGTGTGATTTAGACGTCTGTCACTCGTACGTCTCGTGAAAAAGATCACTACACGGTCAAATGAATGTGGACGCTCGAACATTACAGCCCTATGTGATTGCTGAACATGTCATTCCAAAAGCATGGGCATTAATCTGCTGCTATAACAGCATCCACTTTCAGGCTTTCCACCAGATTTTGGAACGTGGCTGCAGAGATTTGCTCCAATCAGCCACAAGAGCATTAGTGAGGTCCAACACTGATGTTGGGTGATAAGGTCTGGCTCACAGAGACACAGAAACAGAGGTCACTGCCACAGCACCTAGAACTCTAGCAGTCTACGCAGTAGGGCCGTCCTGAATACCATTTTTTGGGGCTCCGAAGCTTCGGTGAGAAATATTCAAATGTATTTGAAGCTTCGGGAGGGGTCCTGTTTCAGTAACCAGGACAGTGCCACTACCGCAATACCGTACATACACGAGTGATATACGTCCCTCAGACATTCGAATACTGATTTGGAGGTCGATTACCATGGCGGCGGTCAAAGCTTTGAAGCATCTGGGTCAGCCCTACTACGCAGTACCCTCATACACTGTGTCATACTGTAGTACCCTGTATACAACTTCAACTGTCCATCTCCAACAACAGCTCAGAGAAAGAAAATTGCACAAAAACAATACAGACAACATCCATTCATTCATTCATCTATCTTAAACTGGACCAGCACAGTGACACCTGAATGACTGACAGATGCTTCCTCACCTCCCTGTCCTCTTTCTCCCTCTGAGCCGTTAAAACGACGCTGCTGCAGCTCCGACAGCAGCTCATGACCTGCAGACAGACAGGGGTAGGGGGGGGTTGAGATTTTAAAAGTCCGTTATAAAAGCATCTGAAACAATAATGTGACAATAAGTGTTTGTGTACATGCTGTTATATCATGAAAGGAGCTGGTAGAGGGAGGAGGGTGGTACCGCAAACAAAGACTCCTTTCACCTCTGCCCAACACACAGACACAGGCTGCTCAGTACAGTGAACACAGCCAGCCAGCCAGCCATCCATCCATCATTCATCCATCCTTAGTGTCTATTTAGCTCCAGGTCTTGTGTGTGGTGGCAGCAGACTAAGTATCCAAGACCTCCTTCTCTCCACCCTGATCCTCCAGGTCAGGGGTGAACCCAGACAGACACCCTGACAAGGAGAGTTAGCTTGGCTGCTTGGATCCAGGATTCTTTCAGTCACTACCCAGAGTTCATGACAACAAGTGAGAGTAGTTGTGTACACAGTAAGCAAGTAAGGAAAGTGGAAAATAGGGTGCTGGTTAGGTTATTATTTTGACTGTATGAGCTTTTATTTTCTTTGCACTGTACTGCGTGGGTGGAAAAAAACATCATTTTTTTATATTTTCTTTGAGCACAGGAGATGATATTTAAAGGGATAGTTCGGGTATTTTGAAGTGGGTTTGTATGAGGTACTTCTCCACAGTCAGTGTATTACCTACAGTAGATGATGGTCAGCGTGCCCCCAGTTTAGAGAAGCAGACCAGAGTACCAACACGTGAGCAAAGCAATGTACTGCTGTGGACGGGGATGGCAGCAGTGGCAGCTTATATAACGGCTTCAGTTATACATTGATACAGTGACATTGATTCTTTTAGGTGGGCCTAATCTAGGGTCCTTGTTTTGTTTAAAAATTTATTTATTTAGTTTATCTGAAGCCAAAATGAGGCTCCAACAGTATGAGTTAGACAAATCAAGTGGATATCTTCCAAAGTGAAAGTGTTTTTAGTGAAAAATTCCCTCTTTGTGTTTCCCTGTTGCGCTGCAATGGAGGGACAGGATCTTAAATCTGTCTCAGACATGAGACCAACATGTAAAATTGTCATCATATTTACGTCACGACATGCATGTGTGAAAGGGGCTTAAATGAGAGGAGATGATAGTTACCGGTCTGAAGGACAGTCTCAGGGTCAAAGGACGGCAAAAGGGCGCAGTCAGCTGATCTGCAGAGGACAGAGACACACAGCTCTTGATTTCATCTGTCTACTGTTAGTACACTTTAAACTGTAGCTGTATGAGTGTGGGTGTGTGTGTGTGCGCATGCGTACTTCTCCTTGTCCACAGTGCTGCTCTTGTCACTGTCGTTGATAATCGACAGCTCGTCCAGCAGTGACGTCGACTCCCTGGTGAACTTCTCAAAAACCTGCAACGAATAAAACGAACGTAAACAAACATGCTCAGACCTGGCGCCAGGTTACTATGGCAACAAGCTTCTTCATTTTTTAAAGTTGTAAAAATACCAAATACATGAATTTATTTAAAATAAAACACTGACCAGTCTCTTGTTGAGCCAGTCGTTGTGATCGTAGTCCAGACTTCCCCCAAAATCATCCGTCAGCTGACAGGGTTCAATGTAACGAGTCAACTTATTGGCCGAAACCAGGATCACCTGACAGGAAGCACAGACACCAGCACAGAGTCAAATTTTAACCTTTAAGTGTAAAAGAGACCCAATACCCACACTTACAACACAGTAGGAAGTATGAGTTCGTGGCATGAACTCTTTCATTACAATCAAATATTCACAGTTGGTGTTATTCTTATTAATTACACATCTATATGATTTAGAAATTGAGCAAAATGTATTATAATATTTATAATAATTCTGGTCAGTTTGAAGGACAATGAAGAACAAAAGACTAATCCAACTCTAAATACATAAGCATTTTATGGAAATGTTTTACTTCGACATGCAGGTTGATCCCTGTGTTCTATCTTTAGGGGAAACGCAATCAATGGTTCACATACAAACATTTTATATGACCTCCACAGATCTTCAAATGGTTCATATTTCCCCAAACAGCACATATTGATATTACTGACATATCTGTATCTTTTAAAAGCTTTCCTCTGACATGTTTCAACATATTTAAGCATATATAATACAGTGAATGATGGCTAGTCATAATCATGATGACAATGGTTGCTTTTCATTCTACAAATTATGCTTCCTCGCCTCTCTGCCCTCCAGCCAAGTGACCCAAAAACTGACCGAGGTCCGAGATAACGGAGGATGTTCCTAAACATGAAATGTGTCTCGGAGGAGACGAGGAGTGAAAAGACCCCAACACCCCTTTGATCAGAACCTGTTTATTAATTGGTCAGCTGATCTGATGGAAGTATAAAAGGAGCGGCCAGCTGGAAGTAATAATATTAGGGCCGTCAAAGTTAACGCGATAATAATAACGCATTAATGCAACTTGCGGTTTTTAGGTTGGAGCGGGCTCAGTTTTAAAGCTAAAGTGAAGATACTGGTATCATATGAAACTAGAAAACCTAAGGAATCCATTGATATTGCACATCAATATTCTATTGTCTGTAAGGAGGTTAAATAACGCTCCAAACTTACACTAAATTTTGGCAGGGAAAAACTGGCATGGGGTCCCTTGTCCTCTGACTTCAAGATATGTGAATGAAAATGGGTTCTATGGGTCCCCACGAGTCTCCCCTTTACAGACATGCCCACTTTATGATAATCACATACAGTTTGAACAAACTACGAAACAGGTTTGTCACAGCTGTTAAATAATAATAATAACTGTATATAAACTGGAAAAACAAAGTTCGGAAACTTGTGTTTGGTGGATTATTTCTCTGTTGTTACAATGCTAATTGGCATTGTATTTTACATCGTTGGAAAGCCTGTTTATTTACCTTCGCAATGATGTCCAACTTGTAAGGATCATGCATTTGTGGGATGGGCAGCACAGCTGATTATGTGGGTAGCGCCCAAGAAAAATTTGCCAAAATGCTCCGTCAATGGTAAACAGTGTATTCTCCTGTTGGTATTGACTCTTGTTTAGAGTTGTTTGGTGGATTGGATGATTGAACTCTCTATCAGTAACAAGGAACAAACAACACATATTGGCAATTTTACACTTTATTCATTTAATACACCGTCAGGAGCCTCAGTAGCGGTGGAAGATCCATACGCAGCCACAACAGCCTGGCACCTCCTCCTCATGCTGGTCACCAACCTGGTCACACGTTGCTGTGGGATG
>CAKAKR010001532.1:0-26228 GCA_916700685.1 Adelosebastes latens | reverse complement strand
CAACTTAACCGTAGTACATCATCTAGGGGGGCTCCGTACATCAGCAATGCGTGGACTGTCAGGAATGATTGGGAGAAGTGCTCTATGAAATAACTCATTCCCTGGACTTACTAACTCAAGGGAACGAGTTACTAACTTGAGGGCACGACTTAATAAAAATTTTCTCCTAGGGGTCGAGGGGGGCTGCGTAGTGATACATGGTGATACATGGTGATACATGGTACTCTTTTATACATGAATACAATGATCTGAGCTGAATAACTCTGCTCGTCCTCTGTACTGAACTCTGAGGGCCTCTAGTGGAGAGCTGGGGAATGGTGCAGAGCTTCAGTGAACAGAGGAGGACAGAGCTGTTGTCGTCATGACATTATGAAATATGAATTGAACCGTATATTATATATACATAATAGTGTTGGTGGCTGTGTGATTGACAGAAGAAAGCCCTGAGGGAGCAGTGGCTGATGGACGGGCTGAGTCAGCAGTCGGAGGAGGAGCAGGAAGCCATGAGGCTTCAGGCTCAGGATGAACAGCAGCAGAGCGAAGAGCTGCAGAGCAACATCCTCCAGTAAGTCCCTCCGTCCGTCCGTCCGTCCGTCCCACGCTGGACACAGCACCGCTAACAGATTGTGTGGGTGTTGGATCAGGTGCACTGATGCATGTAAAAGACTGAGAGGAACTCCCACTGTGATCCCAGTGGACTACAGCAGTTGCTGCAGGAGCAAATAGTACCAGACTCAGGTCAGAAGCTTCTTTCCGTTGTTCGAGGAGTTGTTTTGCTCGATTAAATCTAACTGTGGACACTAAAGCTGCATCTATATTCACTCACATCAGTCTGGAAAATGACAAAGAATTAAATGAAAATGAAATTACAATTAAATTTGTTATTGTGCTGAAAAGAGAGGTTCCCCCAGTGATCCGATTCCATCCTTTCTCTTCCTCTAACAGAGTGTCTGGCATGGCTCTGCTATCCTTGTGATCAGGGATGCACCATATGGATTTTTTTCAGCCAATACCGATAACCAATCGGTAGGTTTTATTACCTAATTCTCATGGCCGATACCGATACGATATGATACGATACGATACGATAATCAATAATTACCTGCTTCTCATGGCCAATACCGATACGATACGATATGATACGATACGATACAATACAATAATCAATAATTACTTGCTTCTCATGGCAGATACGATACAATACGATACGATAATCAATAATTACCTGCTTCTCATGGCAGATACAATACGATACGATACGATACGATACGATACGATACGATAGTTCATAGTTCATAACCTGTAGGAGGTGGATGATTTAATATCCCATAGCTCTGACCTCACCACATCTAACTGACATCATTAATATAACAAAATAAAAACAACAGGTCTGACTCTTCAAATGCTCATTTATGTTTTCTAGTAAAGTAAAAGTAAAAATTGTATTACAAAACATGTTTACATGATTTAATGTAAAAAACCCTTTATTTTCCTCATACTGTCTGCCTGATTATACCTGTATTTACCCTCTGTCTGAAACGCTCCGTTTTAGTGCATTTCGACGGAATTGCGTTGCTAGGCAACAGTTTGGGTCCATGTTTACTTCCTGTCAGCTGATGTCATTCACATACACTGCAACAGGAAATAAACTAAGACACATTTAGAATGTTTACGTTTAAAGCCGTGTAATGATCTATATGTATTGTATATTTGTGACATCACAAATGGACAGAAATCCTAACGGCTTGTTCAAATGCACAGTTTCTGAATACGGGCTGTGTGTATTTCTCCGTATATTGAGCGTTTTGATAGTTTAACAGGATTTATAAAGCACTTAAACCTGCTTTATGATATAAAAAAACATGAAAATCTCACTTTTTACAATATGGGACCTTTAAGGCTGCACAATTTGAGGCAAATATGCGATAGTTGTTTGCATATCGCCATAACGATATTACTTGCGAATACATAAACAGTTAGCGTTATTAAAGTGTACTCAGTTCTGCCTTTCTACTGCTGTCGGTATTCTGCTAAAATACAACAAATTGCTTGTAGAATTTAATAAAAAATTAAAGGGAATTATTTCCAATATTCTTTATTGAACAAATTGAACACAAGAGGCACCAGTACAAAAAGAATGATTACATTTTAAAGTGTAGTTTTCAACTGATACTCAATTTACCCAAAAAAAAATCAGATTGCAATATCGCAGTTTTTTGCAATGTGTTCATTACGCAAGTTGACTTTGCAATGATGATTAAAAAAAATATAGGCTATATTGTGCAGGCCTAGAAGATAATCCACACAATATGCTACAGCAGCTTATGCATAGTAGTTACATTTTGCTAATAATACCTTTAATAATAATAATAACGTTATTTGTATAGCACCTTTAATACATAGAAATGCAGCTCAAAGTGCTTTACAGGCATCAAACAACAAATCAGAAATAAAATACAGAGAATAAATAACTTCATACAAATAGAATAATGGTCAGACACATATTTGTTTCTCAAAAGCAACAATGAATGAGAAAAATATGCATATTTAGTCAGAATTTGGAGCAGATATCAAGCTTTAACCCCAGAGTCAAGCTGAAATTTGAATTCTCCTTATTATTATTATACGGCATCCATTGTGCACATTTTTCAAGAGGATAAGACCTTTTTCTGAACATATTTCTGGAGACTGACTGAGATGACGATAGTTAGTTTCAGTTTGATTAGTGTGGAACTCAGGGCAGCTCTATTTATCATTCTACATTTCTCTTATTCTCTTGTATGTACATACCGGTGCTCTCTAAGAGGTCTAAGATAACATATGTCTTCTTGTGGCGTCGATGAGATGTCCCCTCCCTCCATCTTGACATGCTACAGCAATCAGATGTGCAGGTGCTTGATCTCGTGCCAATAATAACATCTCATTTTTAGCTTTCTGACTCGAGTCCTGCAGTTTTAGTCAACTCAAGGAAAAATTGTTGCATGTTGTTTTTTTTAGTGAACTTTTTTACTCTTAAATATTTGACAGCCCAATTTCACGAGAGCGCCTCTGGCTTGCGAAGCTGCTGACTCGATCATCTAAACTGGTCAGTGTTTCGTACACCTCGCCAAAGGGGCTTGGCCACGGTCCAACATGCACGGCTCAGCGTGCTGGATGTTGGAGGTGTCGTCTCATTTCAAGCCTCCGCTGGCAGCAGCCTTTGATCTATGGCACCCAGGAGCCTTTTCTTTTTCTTTTTTTTTTATAAGCCCCACATCTGGTCCTTCCCAGATGCACGGACAGATGAACGTCCCCCGCCCTGACTGTCAAGAGAGCAGATAAGAAGTCTCTGGTGCATGCTTGTTTGCCAGAATGAGATTAGTCCATGATGGCAGGAGATGAGCCCAAGTGCACCATGGGCAAATTAAATCTGAATTCATCTAATGCCTCCTTTTATTTATTTTTTATAAACTATTGCTAAAATAATTATGTCTTGCCTAAATGGTCACTTTACATGATATCCACACTGCTGCATTACATAGAGACTTAATCTGCATATGTGTCCAGGCTTTCTCTGTTAAAGACCCTCAGGCCAATGAATTAGCATGGACAATAAATCATTTAAACAGATTAGCATGTGTCCCTCGGGTTAACTCCATGCAACATTTAAGCCCCTCATCTGGTTATCCTCCACTGGACTATAAGGGGTTGTAAATACCTGTCAATGTGGTCAACTCACCCATGGTCAGGTATTGATGTGGCCTTGGCTAAGCAACCATGACTGCTGCCAGATGCAGGCGGTCCAAGGTCTCGTTTTAGGATCTTTGAAGGAAGCACACTTCATCGGGTTGCATTACATCCTCACACTGTCAATCAGAGATCCAGAGGGAGTGGGACCAGTGGGTGTTAAAGGCATGTAAAAACCCAATGTGTTTTGATTATTGAGGTTTGGCTTTGGTGTGATGCTTTAATTTGACATTTCCTCACATAAATTTATAGAAAGCTGCCAATCGATATTTATTTATACGTTCTCTTTCTATGCATTAAACAATGAATACATGTCATGCATTTGTAAAAAATATGATAACTAACAGGAGAATGAGTTATTAATGCAGGTCCACACATACACTCTATACACTACAGGACCGATAAATTGGCAGATATTGGCTTATTGCAGTTATCAGTGGTATCGTTAGTCAGTCTGTAGGTATTACAAGAAATTCCAATACAGTAAAGCCAATGATATGTTTGGGGTAGTTAATAATACGGCTGGGCGATAATTCAATATGATAATGTATCATCCTTCATTGAAATCGTATCGTGATGAAATCATATATCAAGATACACAATTACGTTATCAAAATTGATAACAAGTTTTGCGGTTTTGTTTTTACATCCCACTTTACATTACATACAACATTACAACAAAGTTAAGTTAAATGTGTCTCACTCAGTACGTATCTTGGTCGCAATTCTGTAGAAAAACAAATTAAAGGGATCCTTTTTTTTGTTGATTTTGGTCTTAGTTTTGTATTTATGTTAAAACAACAAATATTGGCGTTATAGGATCATCAGATTTTTAAAAAAAACTCTTAAATATCAAATATGGGTTTCAAAAATCCAGTATCAATCAGGATATAGTATACACAAATGTAAACACTAGGGTTGGGAATCACCAGAGGTCCCACAATACGATATTATCACGATACTGAAGTCACGATACAAACTTATTGCAATTTTAAACATTCTACGATATGCTGAGTATTGCAATAAGATATATTGCGATATATTGTGATTTATTTCCTTTTTTTCCAACTGCAAATTATGCAGTTTGTCAACATCTGTTTTTATCTAATAAGATAGTTTCACTCCGTTTATCTCACTTCAGTAAAATGGGATTGTCAGTCAAGCAGACAGATTGACCAACACTGTCATAAAAACATAAATGTTGCATCAAACACCTGACAAACTGATCTGTTTGTATTAGAGTCTACACTGTATTTGCAATATTAATAGTTGATATAATAAAAGATACTTCACATCTGTGTATCGATACAATATTGCCATGCAAAATATTGCGATACTATGCTGTATTGATCCCCCCACACCCTCACACCCCTAGTAAACACACTATCGTCACCCTCTGCTTCAAGCGAAAACTGAGTTAATTGTTTCATGCATCAGCTGTAACACAGAGTGACAGACAGCTCGACAATAAACACCCTTCACTAGTGAGAAATTAGCTCACCTCCACTTAACACAAGCAAGCAACGATGTGTGTAATTGACTCTGACTACATTGATGAAGGTGGAAGCGGTAATCCCCAAGGGGAGATTTACTGTCTATTTCCATGCTTTTCACTCTGCAGAAAAATAATACAGTGACTCAGTCTGAGCTTGTACGCAAATCTGTCTAGACTGCATATTCAAAATCAATTTGATTAAGCCACCTCTCATTGTGAAGCAACACGTCCATGATCATAATATTTGAGAGATAAAGAGAGGTTGCTGAGGGAAACGCTCCCCCAGTCTCCACCTGCTCACCTCGAGAGGTTTCAGCAGAGGACCCACACGGAGAGAGCTCAGATCAAGAGATCAAAAGATTTGCTAAGATGTGGAAAAGTCAATAAGACTTTACCAAGAAAGGTTTTAGATGCTGGGAGGAGGCTTCTGTGCTGAAACATGAGATATTCACAACACTCACCTTCACTCCCAAAAGCCACCATCATGCCAGTCTGATTTACCGCTGTGTGTTAAGTGAGGATTAGAGGAGACACGGATGAGAGAACATGGATATGATCGCTATATATTGTGCAACTTACTCCTGTCCTCTTCCACGGTACTCGCTTTACATGTATTTGTTATCATACGATCAAATATTAACTGCTGAATGCCACAAAACAAAGTTAAAACTGTCCAAATGACCTTGATGTCAAAATGTCGAAAGGAAATTTACACTATCATTAATTACTTTTGTTTTAACACTTTAGCTTATTTTAATGTTGAAAAACTTCAAGAGGAGTTTGAAGAAATATTAAATGCAATAAATTTCATTTGCAAAGTGTTGAATAAATGTGACCAAATTTATAAATCCCATCACCCTCATATTGTATCTGTCCTCATGTTATCTACAGTTCTTTGTCATGAGAAGACCCACTCTCACGCTGAGGATGAGCTCTTCAAGACGCTGTTTGCTGTTTACAACAAGTGGTCGAGGCCCGTGCCGAACATCTCTGACGTGGTCATCGTCAAGTTTGGACTGTCCATAGCACAGCTCATTGATGTGGTGAGTCATCATGCACGTTTGTCCCATTCATAGATATATTCAAGACATTAATAGAGGTGATATTTAAACAATGTTTATCAATGTGATCCAAAGACTTCATAATGGGATTAGTTTCTGTCCCTCTCTCTTTGCAAAAACATAGTTTGTTTTATTAAAGATGTGGATTTCTATGAACAGTGCAGTGCCTGTTCAAAACATGCCTGTTCAGAACGGACCGTTGCTTGGGGTGTGGTGTTGCTGCTTGCAGCTTTCTCCAGAACCGTTCATCCAAACAGCTTCCCACTCGACACTGCACTTCTTTGGGTCCTCAGCAATACACCTGCCAAGTGTGACGTCAATCGGACGAACAGTTTTCGATAAAATCAAAGGACATGCATCCATACACACAGACAGAGTAGAACACTGGTTCCCAACCTGGGTGTCCCGACCCCTACTGCGGGTCGCCAAAGCTTCTCGGGGGGTTGCAAGGCATTCTTGATCTTAAAGGGTATATGACAACTTTAAAATATATATATATATATACAGTTGGCCTTTATCTCAGCATTTCATTCATTTCTGTAAAGAAAACTAAATGAAATTGTTATTTTTAAAGTTTGGATTATTATCTAAGATATAGACTTAAAAATTAGAAAAGTACGCAGTTAAAACAACCAAAGAGCTAATGGAACAAACATGGCCAAACATCAGGGAGAAGAAATCACTGAATTTGTCAAAAAAGAAGCCTATTAAGCATGAATGATTTCCTTTAATTTAAAAAATACACAATACAGACTGACATTTGTATGAAAAGTTACTAAAAATAAGAGGAAAACTCATCTCTGATACAATATTCACAGGAAATAATCTGCATTTTAATCTGCTTTAACTGCTAAAAATTCATCCAAGTTGCTCGTTTTACACAAACCTTCTGCAGTTATTGTGTTCACTATTTGGGTTAATTGTACAGTTTATCAGTTGTTCTGTACTGTTATTGTTATGCATTGAATATAATATGAAATATGAATAAAATGTCACTTGACAAATGACACCAGGGGTCATCATTTTACTCAATGATAGAAAACGGGTCCCTTAAGGAGTAGAAGACATTTTAGTTTATTTTTAAATGTAATAACGTATCCCTAGAGCTTTAATTAGTATGATTAATACTCCCTATACTAACCTAAAGTTAAGGCACTGCAACTTTAACCCTCTTTACTCTGCTATATGTGTTTTTTCAACAGTATGTTTTGGTATATTTTTATACAGTAGCAAAAACAAACTTAGGAAGACTACATTATGCTCCCTCTGCCCCGTCACAGAAAAAAAAACTGTGACAGAACACTTCACATCCCTCAAGTTATTGAAGTAAAGTTGCTGCGAGCTATATTTGGGTCTGCTTTGACAAACCTCCAAGAACCTCTCTCATATATTCCTCTGGCCTGAGTTGACAGCCTTAACTCAGTCTCTCTCTCCGTCTGTCTGTCTGTCTGCTAGGATGAGAAGAACCAAATGATGACAACCAACGTGTGGCTTAAACAGGTCAGAAAAATGTGTGTCACTGTTGATTTATTATTAAGGTTTTTTTTTCCTCAGAGGGGATCTTGTGATATAAAATGATAAGTATATGAAAACCTGCCGCTCCAGAGCTCGTTTGATAAAGTTTATGAAGAATTGAACATGTTATTTGTATCTCTCAGGAGTGGAATGACTACAAACTTCGCTGGAAACCTTCCGACTATGACAACGTGACGTCCATAAGAGTGCCGTCAGAGCTCATATGGGTACCGGACATCGTTCTATACAACAAGTAAGTGTGATAAGAGACTAACATAACAGTAAAAAACATTAGGCCTGAAATTAACTCAAAGGACCAGTGTGTAACATTTAGGATTTAGGGATCTATTGGCAGAATTGGAATATAATATTATATTTCCTTTAGTGTATAATCACCTGAAAATAAGAACCATTGTGTTTTCGTTAGCCTAGAATGACCCCTTCATATCTACGTACGGAGCGGGTCCTCTTCATGGAGAACGCCATGTTGCTCCGCCATGTTTCTACAGTAGCACAGAACGAACAAACCAAACACTGATAACTTTTCCTGCTTAGGCCGGAGTCGAAAACGTTACTCCCTCCCGTCGCCGCCGCTCTCTCTCTCTTGCTTCACCACTCACTTCCCACGTACACACACACACTCATTCTGCTCTTACAACAACCTCACCGCTAGATACCATCAGATCCTACACACTGTTCCTTTTAATTATTTTCATTATTGTTTAATCTGTTGATTATTCTCTTGATTAAATGTCAGGAAATATGGAACAATGGCAATCACAATCTCCAAGAGTTGAAGATGACTTCAAATTTCTCCAACCAAGAGTCCAAAACCCAAAGTTTACAGCTATAACGGTTAAAGAAACCTTAAAATATTTACTTCTGAGAAGCTTGAACCACAGATTTTTTTTTGCATTTCCATTGCTTAAATGATAAATTGATTATTCAAATAGTTGCAGATTATTTTTCTGTCAATCAGCTAACTGATTAATTGGCAAATCTATTCAGATCTACTCAACATAAGCATGTTATTTATTCTGTTTTATAGTCAGGTTAAGCCAAATATTTCTGTCTACTGCACTGATAAGTTAATACCAAAACTTTTCTTTTCATAACATGCCACAGTGGATGCTTGTAACAGCAGACAAACTTAAGAGAAGAGTAACAGCTACACTCTTACAATGATAAATTGGTTCAAATTGATGCCTTTTCACTGGATGGTGTATGATATGAAAATGGCGCCATCTAGTGATAATAAAACATTCTACAACTTCACATTGGAAAAAACAGCTTTAAGTCAAATTATGATATAAATACGTATATCAGCTCTTCCTGTCTCAAATTGTAAGCTTAAACATTTCTATTAACTGCATTTGTATTGTGCATCTCTGTAAATGTATTTTGAAGCAGTTCATTTATTTGAAAATGAAGACAACCTTCATACCTGTGTTGCTTCAGTGTGAATCTATTTTGAGAAACCTCTCCCTTCACCCTAAATCCACCTCATGGAGATTAAAGCGAGAGAGTTGATGATTGAGTTCTGCTCCATCGAGCCGGTGTGATCACAATCTGTAAGTGAAATTAAAAAAGGTGTGAAACTGATTAAATGATAAACGACATCATTACGTTTTCAGCTTAAGCTATTATCCCCATTAAAGCGATGAATGGAGGGGAGATTAATGGAGAAGATTATTATTGGGAAATCATAATACTTTTTTCCACTGCATGGCTTCTAAGTAGGAAAAGATAATTTTCTCAGCACAAAAGGTCGTAGAGGTAGGATGTGATTATTTATCTGCTTTTTTTTACTGTATGCCACCATCACTCATGTGATTACTTCTGCTCTTCCAGCGCTGATGGAGAGTTCGCTGTGACCCACATGACGAAAGCTCACCTGTTCCACAACGGCAAAGTCCGCTGGGTCCCTCCCGCCATTTACAAGAGCTCCTGCAGCATCGACGTCACCTTCTTCCCCTTCGATCAGCAGAACTGTAAAATGAAATTTGGCTCCTGGACGTACGACAAGGCCAAGATCGACCTGGAGAAAACTGAAAACGCAGTAGACCTGAACAACTACTGGGAGAGCGGCGAATGGGCCATCATCAAAGCCGTGGGGACGTACAATACAAAGAAATACGACTGCTGCCATGAGATCTACCCAGACATCACGTACTTCTTCATCATCCGAAGGCTCCCCTTGTTTTACACCATCAACCTCATCATCCCCTGTTTGCTGATCTCCTGCCTCACCGTTTTGGTTTTCTATCTCCCCTCAGACTGCGGTGAGAAGATCACCCTGTGCATCTCTGTGCTGCTGTCCCTCACTGTGTTCCTCCTCCTCATCACCGAGATCATACCGTCCACGTCCCTCGTCATCCCGCTCATTGGCGAATACCTCCTCTTCACTATGATTTTCGTCACCCTCTCCATCGTCATCACCGTCTTCGTGCTCAACGTGCACCATCGCTCTCCCAGCACTCACAAGATGCCCCGCTGGGTCCACTCCGTGTTCCTGGACCTGATCCCGCGCTGGCTGTTCATGCGGCGGCCCGCGCCAGATGGCCGGCGTCGCAGGCTGCTGCTGCTGCAGCAAGAGGCGGCATTGGAGCGGCGGCAGGGCCGGATAGCCGGGTACAAATCTGGCAACTGCCTCAGCACCTCGGCGACCTGGTTAAGAGACGGGACCACGTTAGAAGACCCCGAGAGAAGCTCTTATGAGGATTTAGAGCTGGGGACACTGACGTCATATTTCTCCTTCCGCCCCCCTTCGCCCAGACCTCCGGGGTCGACTCCCCCGCCACAACAGAAAAACCCACAGAACAGCCTGAGCCAACACGAGGGGCCTGCAGCGACAAACAGACATTTAACAGGGGCCAAAGCCAATCCCACTCAGAGGCCAGCTAAAGCTGACAATACAGTATCAGACTCAACATTGCTGCTTTCACCAAGTGTTATACGTGCTCTGGAAGGGGTGCACTACATCGCAGACCATCTGAGGGCTGAGGATGCTGACTTCAGCGTGAGTATCAATGAAATACCAAATCCACTATTATCAGAATGACACTTAGTCATTTGCATCACTGTTGGCCTGCAAAAACTTCCTCTAAATATATGGATTATGTGCCCATGTGAATGTACTATATGCCCAAAGTGCACTTTGTTATAGCACTAATACAAAATGGGAAGTCATAGTATTCCCTCCAGCCCCGTGAATGTGAAGTCCCAAGATTTCTTTTGATCCTAAAGTGTAGTACATACTCCCCAGCTTATTAACACCCTCATGACAAACACCTGTACTGTTGTTGTACACTAACAACAGGAGGGAAAACCTTTACTTTACCTTATACTGAAATAACGTACCTCAACTGGGAGAGCCTAACTGAAAGAAAAGTATGGATGAGAGTTATTGCTTTACTAAAGGTGCACAGGGGTGGACTGAAAGCTAGGCAGGTTTAGGGTCTTCCTTAAACTAAAGGTCAAATCATAAACAAACAGAATTTAATTTTAGAATTTTTAATTTTATATTAATCTGCTGATTAATTGTTGTTTTTTCAGTTAAATTAAATCAAATAATAATGTGAAAATTATGTTACAATATGAAAGGGGTCACTTGTCGTGATGAACCTACTGAGAATTAGCATTTTAATCTGCTTTAACAGCTTTACAGAGAAATTCAGCTCACTGTTTAGCTGTCCAGGCCATAACTTTACTATTTTGGTTCACACTCACCGCTTTCATAGCGTTGTTTTTTTTAGAAAAAAAATAATTTAAAAAAGACCAAACAAACTGTACTAGGACTGTGGCCAATACCATTTTTTGGGCTTCGAAGCTTCGGTGAGAAATATTCAAAGGTATTCAAAGCTGCGCGGCAAAGCAGGCTGACATGTTCTTCTGTCAGTCTGTCTCCGTCTCCCGCGTTTCAGTGCCCGGGATAGTGCTGCTGACGCACTACTGTACACACACACCTCTACACATAAACAGCTATATCCGTCTGAGAATAACTAATAATAATTAATGTTGAATAATTAATAATGTGGGATTAATCCTTATTTCATGGGCTATTTTGAGATTTATACTTCATTATTATATACTTATATAAAAAAAAAAAAAAACAAAGCATTAAAATACTGACTTGGAGGTCGATTACCATGGCAACAGTTGACGCTTCGAAGCATTCAGGTCAGCCCTAAACTGTACACTACCTGCTCAGCACCAAACAGACAGACAGACATAGTTAGCGATTAGCTGATGAACATAGTGGAACATTTAGCAGCTAAAGAGCTGGATATTTCCCTCAGGAGTTGGTGGAGACCAAAAACAGAGCTAAAAGAGAGTGAATATTGGACTTACATTATCCAGGTGGCCAGAAACACGACTCCAAATGAATGATAATGTTGCTCCGTAACTGCTGGATGTTTAAATGAATAACTGTCTGCTAACAAACAAACTATGGACATTATTGACTTTTTTTTAATTTCTTGTTTTCTCTCCATCCCTTTCTGTTGCTCTTAACTCTACACAGGTGAAAGAAGATTGGAAGTATGTCGCCATGGTGATTGATCGCATCTTCCTGTGGATGTTCATTATTGTGTGCCTGCTCGGGACCATCGGCCTCTTCCTCCCCCCTTGGCTAGCTGGCATGATCTAGCTCGTGTGCGAAGGTGTGAAAAAAAAAATCCACAACCACCACTAGTTAGTGATGTTTGACATTCAAAATGTAGCTGAACTCTACTTCAACACTGAATGTGACAAGTTTATGTTGTACGCTGTTACAAGAGCTACAACGCTCTTTACACACCACCAAACCAAATTTCGCTAAATTTACACCATATAACTTGTGGGGTACAAATAGGAAGGGTTTATCCTCTGTACAGCTCGTCACTTGGCTCAACTTTCATCCGTTTAAGCTGCACTTAGTCGGCCTCAGGTGTACTTCCTCAGCCTCACCTGTATTTTTACTTAGGTTGAGTTTGACCTGAACGCTAACATTAGCATGTTAACAAGCCCAGAGTTGGCATTTGTTAACATGCTAATATTTAGCATGACAATTTTGTTAGTATGTTAACGTGCAGTAGCCTATAGGCCTACTGTTTGATGAGAATAGTAAGGGGGTAACCAAAGTCATTAGGATTCATCTTCTTGGGAATATTAATGAACCAAATTTCAGGGCAAACCATCCAAGTTGTCATTTAGATGTTGGACTGACACAATGACGGACTGATTCAGCCACACTTTCAACATGGATTAAAATAAATATAGAAAACATATGTAATGAGATGCTGGGTTTGTGTCCAATTAAAAAAAAGTCAGGAACATCATTCCACCTAAGATAGGATGGCTTTTACGTTTATAGGTTTCTCAACTTTCTTTGGTTTTGACCATCAGTGGCATGCTGTACTGGGAGTCTATAATATACTGGACACACTAACTGGGGTCATTTGTGCTGGTTTGAAACGATTTTTTTTTTTACAGGTTTTTCTTTTAGGCCACGCCACCATGATTACAATTATTTTGAATGATCATACTATGTAATAAATACCCTCATGAAACCGTTAAAAACCCGTCTATATAGCATTTATTGAGTGGTGTGAAAATGACCTAAGAGCAGCAACAAACAGGTTGTGTCATTCCTACAAGAGATGTGTTTCAATGAACAGGCGTGTACAGTAGTATACGTTATATTTATTTTTATATCGCTTGATTTACATCCTAGAATTTCATATTTTATAATAATGATAATGGACATTATACAAAAACCTTTCTTCTTTCAAGAGTACCTGACACATATCTGACTATCCATTATCCACACCGCTCTAGTCTTCATCTCGTCATTTTATCATAATGCGTCATAGTCAAACTTGAGATATGTACTGTATATCTATCTAACATGATTTTGAATGGCTGACTAACCGTTTAGTTTTGTCATCTTTACATTTCACTCATGTTACTGTTGACAGGTTTGAAAGGGTTAACCATTTACTTGCATTTTAATTTGCACTATTTTTTCTCTTTCTCTGCTGTAAAAACTTTTCATTAGACACATTTTATATTTACAAGGATAATTCAATTTCTGAGCAGATAATTAAGTCAATAACTCACAAATTACAAATTAAGTTCGTCTGAAATGACGGCATCGTAACTATGATGCCAATAGACCATCATCACTTTCAGTGTACATACTACCTTAGTAAGCACACAACCGCGTCCATATCCACTGCGTTGTAGCATCATATTTAAACTTAAAGCTGAAGTGCGGGACTTTTACATATAAATGAATGTCCGTTACATTCATTTGAGAACCTTAATTTAAGCAGTTTGATGACAACGGAAATGCTCAACTGTGTGCAAATATTGTATCTAACTGATAGATGTGAATCATTAGCTTGATGTGTGAACTGAGTAAGAGAGCTTACAGTCCACTAGGGGGCCACAGGCTTGGCTAAGTTGGCCCTGACTCTGGCCTGGTCCACAGCGTCCAACATGTTCTTGCTGTCCATCGCCAGAGTGTGCGCTGCAGCCAGCATCTGTTTCTTACATTCCTCCTTCAAGGAGGTGATGGCGTTCTGCTGGGCCAGCCGCATTTTGCTGATCAGCTCCGCCATGTCGTTGTTCAGCAGCTTCTGGGTGCCCTCGATCTGTGAGGACGGTAAGCAAACATAATGGATGGGAACTGTCGGCCTTTTTACTTTGTACTTAAGTACTTTTTGGGAGTATCTGTACGTAACTTGAGATTTTATATTTCAGTCAACTTTTACTTGTACTCTACTACATTTCCTAAATAAAATGTATAATTTACTCTGTTACATTTCCCCTAAGCATCTTCGTTACTCATTACTATTGGAAGCAAGCAGGTTTGGCGAATCAGTGGTCTTAGCTTGCAAGTTGCATTATTCACGTGATGGGCAAGTGCAAACAAAGTGCTCTCAAAGCCGTAGTTAAGTTTTGATTTCTGCTGAAGTCCAGGCTGCATGTCAGATCATGCTACCTGCAACTACTAGGGAAGGAAAAACTGGATTGTGTTCTTTAAATCCTTTAAGTTGTGAAGACTTTGTTTTTCTTCAAGTGTAATGTAGCCTCCATTTTTAAGGTGGTGTACATGTTAAGAGGAATAAATTCTGACTTGCTTACTGTCTTATTAACAGCATTTACTTGTACTTCTACTTTCAATACTTAAGTACATTTAATATCAGACAATTACTTTTGATACTTAAGTACAGAAAATATCAAACAACTTAAGATTTTTACTGAAGTAATATTCTAATAGGTGACTTTAACTTCTACTAAAGTCATTTTCTGATTAGATATTTGTACTTTTACTCAAGAGTGGATTTCAAGTACTTCATCTATCACGGGTATTAACACCTGTGCTTTTCTTCTTATGACAAGTCAAAATGTCTGCTGTGTAAAAGGCCTATAAACACACCTGTGCAATAGTGTGTAATCCAAATAAATAGACATGGGCACTATCTTTGTGAAGCTTATAAACGTTTTGGTTGAAATTGCTGCAGGGATGTGTTGCACCATTACATAGTCAATGGTTCACACATTTTGCACATACAGTATATGGTTCTTCACGTACATTGTTGACCCCCTGTGTGCATATCAGCTGGTGTTGTTTCAAGTAAGCAAGAAATGCATCAAATTCTATGTGATAAATTGATAAATATGGCTTTGTAGAACAGCTCTAAGATGCAAGCTATGGATTTTGGGTGCCAGAATAGTAAACAAGAAATGGTAATTTCCTCTTTGCTTCTTTGTGTTTGAAGAAGAGTTCTGTCACTTTTTGTTCCAGGCACAAACAGCAGGGAGAAAAAAAAAAAATCAATGAAGAGAGGGAGCAAGGAGATGAGAAAAGATGGCAAATAGGCTGCAGACAATATACTGTACCTCAGTCGTGACAGTCTCGTGTAAGGTGGGCAGGATGTCATCCACACTGTGAATCAGATCTCGTAAAGCCATCCCGACAGACTGTGGGCAGAGAGAATTAATCAGCTCTATGACTCGAGAGGTTTGTTTTCCATTACAATTCCTTCAATTTGCCTCTAAAGCAGCAACAAACTATAAACATGAAGTGAAAAAACAGAAATTTGTCTCAGCGTACCTTGACAATGGTGATATATTTTTCCGGAGGCACCTCTGTGATGTCGTTCTTGAGTTGGACAACAACTTTGACGAGGTTCATGACATTGCTGTACACTTTGTCATCAGAGCGGTCCAGCTCAGCTGTGGGCGCAGGCTGAGTAAGAGGGAATCATGTGTTATAATAATTAAAATACTCATCCTCATTACTTTACACCACAAGGATCACTGGGCGCTAATTTTAATGCATGGTGGCATCAATTCCCTTTCACTTGAAGGGTAATTTGACTTCTTCTTGAGACGACTGAGTTCATTATAAATTCCCTTTATCTAAAAATCATAGCTCATAAAATTAAATTAGTCTTTTGCTAAAAAAGATGTTGCAATCCAAAAAATGAATCAATATAATTACATGTGCTGTGAGCCTTGGGGGCTTCTCTGGAGGTGCTGCAGGGCAGAGAGATGAACAATATGAGAGACACAGAAAGAAGTTTAGTTTAGAGAGAGATGAAAGTGCTCGGAAGGACTCAAAATAAAAATGTGAATTTCTTTGGAGCACTTACCGTTGTCTGCATCAGCTTCAGGGGACTAAAAAGAATAGAAAAAGATCAATCTCATGAGGACTAGACAATAAAACAGTGCTGTCTATACTGTCATTAGTAAGATAATATAGACCAGTGGTTCCCAAACACTTTCACGTCAAGGACCCCTTAACTGACACAAAGATTTTGTCCCAGGGTCCCCCATCTAATAGGATTTTTGCTTTTAGATGTTTTATTACAGAAAGTGTATGAAACCCATGACCAAAATAATCATAGTTGCAGCCCTAAAATAAATAAATGTTAAAAAAATATTGATGCCTGTGGTTGTAGCTGTTTTTGTCATCATTGTAGCTGCACTTAATATATCATCATGCTGCCTACACAAACTACTACATGTGGTGCGGCATCATGCTGACCACATTTGCTCACTTGTCCAATGGGAATAAGAAGAATATGTTGCCAAAGAAAACAAACTGGGCTCAGAAATGTGAGATAAAACAAATATTCATTAACAGTGTGTTTTTTCCTTTTAATCTGAGTCTGAAATCACAGCGTGTGTAGGCGGACACCTACCGCTGGGCTGGCAGTGTCCTCTGGTCCCATGGGGTCCTGCAAAAGAACAGGCAGGTTCATTTTATACAACATGGACATGGACCCCCTGTTTGGAACGGTTTTCAGGGAAACATTCAATTTAAGGCTAGCGGGGCGTCGAGAGTGACCGAGCGGGTTGGTATTGTTTAACGATGCCTCGTTCCACGTAGCCTCCAGGGCCACGTTGAACTGAGTGGGGGGACACAGAGACACAGAGAGGGGGTTGACACAAGTTAATGACGCTCTGTTTCCCACCAGGAGTCTCGTCTCCGTCTCCAGCCACTTCTCATCCTCCATCATCTGCTGTTTCTGCCGGCGGAGAGTGCTCTGCATGTTCTGCCTCTCCCTCTGCCACAGGCGCGCCGCGTCCTCCCTGCTGTTCGATTCCGCTCGGAAAAACTCGCCCTCCTAGAAGTGCAAAGGTAGAATGATGGGAACGCCTTTTTTGGTCTCATTTTTAACTCCAGCTTTATCAACATTTGAACACGTGACTTCAAATGTGAGAAAATTGTCAGACAAGATTAGACGTTCAGACAAAGTGCTGAGTCTTTCTTACCCCCACGCTGCGGCGCCGAGGGGACCTGCTGTCCGGAAACGCCAGAGAGCTCATGGAGTCGACGGGGGACTGGTATTCACACGGGCTCGCCAGGTCAGGTGAGCTGGCACACAAAGCATCGTGCCTCAGCTGCACAGATACACACACACATACACACATCACTTACAAAATCTAGATTTGAAGTCATCCTCACCTGAGGAAACAGGTGAAAGGCTACTGGGTACCCTACTGTACCTGAAATTGTAGACCAATACTGAGCGTGCTCGCGAACCGCCCTGGTTTCATCCTTGTGGGCTGGAGTAAATATTCAAAATATGTATTAAAACATGCACTACATCAATGTTCTGCAACCTATAACAGTGGCTGAATTGGACAGGGATCTGTACCTTGGGAGGAGGCTCGTTGAACTTGGGGTCGAAATATTTTGTGGAGCGCGCTCTGTCCCGCTCTCTCTCCACTTCCTGCTCCTTCTCCATCTTGTGGACATCACTGACAGATTTTAGACAATACGTTACGGTACATTATGTCTTAAGAGAGGTACATAAACACATCTACTACTGCAGGTAACTACATGCTAGGGATGGGGAAAAATTGATACAGCATAAAACTAACCAGCGATCAATGGATCGAACGTCTTGTTTATTGAATTTACTCTGAGAAGGTAGTTGGATTAATACATTAAATTAAGACAATTTTTAAGACAGCAACGGAAATTGCCAATTGAGAGTCGCAAAAAATGTACTTGTAAAACACTTGACATATATATTATATATATTTATATGAACTGTAGTAGTGTATTTTCATCATACATCAATACTGAGAAGAAATCATTACAGAAAGGTCATCACCGTATATCCAACCTTAATTAGAGGGTCTCATTAGAGCTCTCTCTATATTGAATAAAGGAATACCTGATCTTGAACACCAGCTCAGTGAAGTTGGGTCTCTCTCCGGGATCGTAGGACCAGCAGCGGGTCATGAGGGAGTAGAGGGCAGGAGGGCAGTTGTCTGGCTTGGGCAGCCTGATTCCCTGCTCCAGCTGGTTGATCACGTCTCTGTTCTCCAGCCAGAAGAACGGCTGGTTTCCACAACTCATTATCTCCCACATACATACAGCTATTGATCAGTGCAGACAAAGAGAAACAAAAAATGCTTAGACATGAGGTTAAAACATCGTCATGCTCGTCATTATTCATGTGCCCTTTGCAATGATATTGGATTGTGTCATTTCCCCTTTCGGCTTTTTTTTCAGGGGAACCGAAAAAACAGCTTTAACCAGAACATGTTGTGGTCATGAGGGCATACACACAGTATTTTGTCCAAAGCCCAACAAAGAAGAAAATAATCCAGTACACCCAACAAATCCATCTCAAGACTCAGGTGTATTAGACTTAATCAAATGTATAGACTTATAATAATCAAATAAACTTAAGCAACCTAAGAAACTACTTGTATACTAGATGTTTTCTGGTTCAAAAGCAATACATTCAGATTTCCACCTTGTTAAATGTGGCTCATTTTATCTATGCCTTGAAAATAACATATAGTTTGGTTATGTTCAAGAAAATGCTTTGCTCTAGGGGAGGACATAAGCCTGTATTATCGCAACAGGCATATTAATAATGAGGAGCGTTAAGGTTCTTATGCCTTGTTTGCTTTTCTCTCCCGTCTCTTTTGAGCAAAAAGATGAGGGTGTATCGTTCGTTTGGGCTGGTGTGAAAGCTGTCAATCAAACCCTGGTGCGGACCAAACAACTGCACCGAAACCGCCTGAAAAGGAACTCCTCTAAATCGTTTGTAAAAAGGCAGTGTGAACAGGAGCAGGATCCGAACTAAAATGCGAAAAATGTATAATTTTTTCCCTTGGTCCGGACCAAATGAACCGAACTACGCTAAGATGTGTATTGTGCACTATTTGATTGTGATACGTCTATTGGTATGAAATGCACCAGAGAAGACCATCACAGTGTGGTTATGAAGTGGACCACAGGATGGTGCTGATTTGGTTAGAGTGAAGACAGGTACAGTAGAGAGAGAGGTGATAACAGATGATACTGTAACCTAATAATTGAATCATGTAATTAGGAGATCCTGTACACGCTCTATACAAATGTATAAAGTGGTTTCTAACCCATCATCCATGTTAGCACCTAAGGAGGAGATAATTCTGTGTCTACAGTACCTTGGAAACTCCATGTAGTTCTGATATCAGTTCAAATCATTTTTACCATCTCATAAAATCATGCTTGTTTGGGTTGAAGATTAACCAGCCACCTTCCTTTTGCCATGTGCTAAACCCGCTTAATGTCTTTTCCCTGAGCTGTTGTACTGTATATTAGCGTATCACAAGCTCACCAAACATCCAGACATCACTGGCTGAGGTGAAACGTCTGAAGTTGATGGATTCTGGGGCCATCCACTTGATTGGCAACCGAGTAACAGACGCTGTGAAGAAATGGGAGACATTGGTATTTTGTGGTCAATATTTTTCATTGTTGAACAGGGACATAAAGAGGCCTCTGTATTATTTCATGTCCCCTCTTTACTAGTCTGTCTATTCTGTCAAGGATATACAGTATGTACTGATGGCTTGAATAAAAAGTGCAACAGCGAAATCAGCTTCCTAAGTGCCTCTTTTACCTTTATAGTATTCTTCATCCTCAATGTATCTCGACAGACCGAAGTCTCCGAGCTTCACACAGTCTGGATTGGCGACTAGCACGTTCCGAACCGCAATATCTCTGTGACACAACCCGAATAAGACGGAAAGAAAGGTCAGATGGGGATGATAAAAAATGCAGATTAAACAAGCAGAGTTTCTTAAACAGTCCTAAGCCCTCTCTGATTGACCTGAATTTGCCTCTCGACCACTGCAGCGCTGCCACGATCGCAGCAGAAAATAATACAGAAGGAATCTTTGCATTTTCCACACAGGCAGAAAGTAATTTCCTTCATCTGTGTTTTTTTCTTCACAGGAGATTGAATCCAGAGTGGCTGCTTCGCTGCCTGAAACCTGTTGATAACATTCTGCAGAAACAACTGAGCGCTGACATGTTTTTCTGTCATCTCACATCGGCTTTCTGTAATGTTGTGTCTTAGTATAAATATTTCAAGTTTAAATGAAAAAAAAGTTTTCTACTGTCACGACCTGATATGACTCCACTTTACATTCAGATGCTGTTTTTGTTTTTTTCTAACTATATGTAACGATAACACTGTCAACTTTCCTTTTTCGTCACCATACCTGTGAATCAACACTGTGCAGAAAATCACACTCAGATTTGTCTTATTATTTCAAGAACGTACTGTAACCCAGAACATTACAGGTTGTGCCTCTTTTCGTATGACAGTAACAAAAGAGCTAATTTATTATACACTCCTGCCTGAGGAAATAAGCAGAGTTTCAGCACAGACATTATCACTTCATACAAAATCAGTACAGGTTAGCTGGTCATGGTGACTCAGTAGTGCAACTTTGTCATCAACCCAGACAAAAAGTTTTGTTACACTCTAAGAATGAGGCCTTTGGATTTCTGGAGAAAGTTTTAGGGGACCCGAAAGCTAGTTTACATGTCACAATCATGGATTGTATAAAATATGGACGTAGTCGCTGTGACGTCACCCATAGCCGTGAAACTCACAGTGGGTGTTTCCGGCCATCGTCATCTTGGCAGTGACGACGCAGCCTAACTCACGGCTAATCCAAAAAGGGTTGTAAACGTGTATTTCTGCTGTAAAGTTGGGCATTTCAACATGGCGGTCTATGGAGATTGACTCGCTTTTGGAGCAAAGAACTGCAGTTTTTGGCTCTCGTGTTGGCTTCATTTCTCAGCACCGGACGTTGCCACTTGGTTACAATCATAGACTGTGTACAAGAAGTAGACGTAGTCACCATGACGTCACATATTAGTTTTTTGGACTGCCGTTTTGAAGCCTTGAGTTCGGCCTTTTGGCCGTGACCATCTTGTTTTTTTGCAACCAGAAGTGACACGAGAGGGTGGAGCTAAGTACAACTGAACGCTGCATAAGACAATTTTAAGCGACCAAAAAGGTTATAATTAACTTTCCTGAACTGTAAACACACTGTGAAAGGGTTAAAGTTGTAAGACGAAAACATGGACAACTCCCAGACCGGATAACGCCGTGGTAGAAACCTGTCAATCACAAGGTAGCCACGCCCTAAAGCATCCCCTGCTTTATGGTCTATTTGACTCTAAATGGGACCATAATTTACTAAATGAACATCATGCTGTATTGAAGAAGACTTGAAACTAGAGATTGAGACCATAAACTCATGTTTACAATGTTTACTGAGGTAATAAATCAAGTGAGAAGTAGGCTCATTTTTCTCATAGACTTCTATACAATCAGACTCCTTGTTGTGACCTGAGGAGTCGCCCCCTGCTGGCTATTAGAAAGAATGCAAGTTTGAGGCACTTCCACATTAGCTTCACTTCTCAGCACCAGAGGTTGCTGCTTGGTTACAACATGGCTCCATATGGAGAAATTGATCCTGATTCATGATTATTATTTGATCCTTTTTTTTCAGCCAGGATAATAACCGTACCGACTTAACATGCCATATGTTCTGTGTTAGCAATTTTCCCTGTGATAAAAAACACTTCCTGGATAACAGCACCAAAAATAAAAGGAGCCTCTCACCTGTGCACCATGTTGACCCCATCGAGGTAGACGAGAGCTTTGCAGATCTGCAGGCTGAAGAGCACCAGAGTTGTTCTTGTCAACGTCTTCTGGTTCTCAGTCAGGTAATTCCCGAGCTGCAATGTCAACATTTAAGTAAAGACAGGAATTGACTTATTCCACATCTACATCATTTATCCAGTATGGTTGCTTTAACACCAAAATTACGACATTAAGATTGGCACTGACCTCTCCATACTGATAAAGCTCCATGACGATCCACACAGGGTCTTCCTCTATGATTCCAATCAGTTTGACGATGTGCTGATGATCGAGGTTCTTCATAATCACTGGCAAACACACAAAGTTCACAAAGTTATCTTCATAGTTAATAATGTTATCACATTTATTTCATAATCTTCTGCACATTTTTCTAATTACCTGCTTCACTCGTGAACTTCTCCATCACATCAGGTGAACAGTCTTTGCAGGTCTTCACTGCCACATTAACCCTCTCGCCATTCTGTTGAATCAACAACCGAAAAAGACACAGTGATGCTGTGGACATTTGAATGGAAACTAGTAAGAGCGTTTACGCAAACAGACTGTAGCCGACAGAAAATTATTCTGCAACTATTCTGATAATTGATTCATAATTTAAAAGGGATAGTTTGGGTGTTTTGAAGTGGGGTTGTATGAGGTACTTATCTTTAGTCAGTGTATTACCTAAAGTAGATGACGGTCGGCACGCCCCCAGCTTGGAGAAGCAGACAGGAGTACCGACATGGGAGCAAAGCAATGTAGTGCTGTTGACGGGGCCGGCAGCAAAACATATTTAAGCCACCTAAGAAGAAAGGCTCACCTAAAAAAAATCAATATAAGGTGTAAGCTATATTTAGAATATTTTCGCCGGTTTACCTTACAATGAGACAGCTACACAGTCTATGTTTCCGAAGGGGATCTAAAGTCGCTATCTATGCTCTCGCCAAAGCAACCAGACTCCATTGAAAAAAAACAGTAATTTTACCTCGCAGAACACGGGGGTTGCTGGTCTACCGCTGCCTTGATCGGTTAGTTTGTTTGTGCTATAGTGTGACCTTGAGATTCACCAAAGTCAACAAAATAGCACAAACAAATTAACTGATTAAGGCAGCAGTAGACCAGCAACTCCCCGTGTTCTGCAAGTTTTTTCAATGGAGTCTGGTGGCTTTGGCGAGAGCATAGATGGATATAACGGCTTCAGTTCCCCTTTGGAAAGGGCTGTCTCACAGCAAGGTAAAGTGGTGAAAATATTCGAAATATAGTGTACACTTAAAGTGATATTGATTTTTTTAGGTGGGCCTCTCTTTTAGGAGTCTAAAATAAGTTTTGCCGGCCCCGTCCACAGAAATACATTGCTTTGCTTCCGTGCATTAATTCCTGTCTGCTTCTCCAAACTGGGGGACTGTCATCTACTGTAGGTAATACACTGACTATGGATAAGTACCTCACTTCAAAACTACTATCCCTTTGAGTCAAGCAAAAACACAGAATATTCTCTGGATCCAATTGTGACATTTTGCTGCTTTCCTCTGTTTTATGTGTCAGTAAACTGATATTTTGGGGGTTTTGGACTGTTGGACAGACATAACTTGTAATCTGAAGATCTTAATTTAGGCTTTAGATAAATGTGATGTGAAGTTTTAGCAGCAGCAGATTAATCGACAATGAAAATAATTGTTAGTTGCAGCCCTAATGCACATGTAATGCAAGTTAAGATGCAGTTAATAAGATTTCATATTCTATAACTACAGCAATTGTGACTCCTGGTAACATAAATATTGTATACATTTATATTTCTCCAACCAGTTTCCCACCATTATAGTCTATATATAGTTTTATAGTTTTTTTTAAAAATCTGTTTTTGCTGTTAGTATTGATATACTTCAACTAGGGAGATACACTTACGTCTTTTTTGTAAACTCCATCGAAGACTTCCCCGAAAAAACCCTCACCAAGGATTCGGCCGAGAACAATGTCACTTCGGTCGATCCCGTACTTAACAACTACAGAAAAAGATTTACATGAATGACGGTTCAAAAGTGAGTTCACACCGTTATTATTCTGCAAAAGACATGAATACAAACGTTAAACAAACCTGATTTCGGCCTTTCATCTATCTCACAATAGATATCTGACCCTAAAAAACACAAAAGAAAGATCAACATGCTTTTACTTGTTGTTCTTGTAAGGTAATGACAAAAAAAGTTTGGATTTGAAGATGCTATGTGTTGTATTATACATGGAGGAGGTCATGAAATGGTTAGCTCACCCATACTGTGTCTGAGCGAGGTGGTGTCTCTACTGCTCCAGAAAAAAGACAAAATGAGAGAAAAACCCGCTCATAAATTTCTAACTTATGGCTCCCTCAGAGCGCCGACAGAATGATTCAATAAAACAGCCTCTCTCATCAATAACTATAACTTTTCATTTCATATTACAACCAAACCACAGCTTGGACTCTGAGGGAGGGCACAAATCATTCAACGTCGTAAAACACCCAACATCCACTCACTCTGTAGGAATCTCAGGCAGGGCGCACCGTGTGCTGGCATCTAGGAGAGAAATCAGTCCAGTTCAGTTTAAATAATACATTTGAAATGTCTTTCATACAGATTTTAAGGGGAGACTCTACAGGGTACAACTTCTAACTAATAGATATCACCATGAAACTTCCCCAGTTGATTTACTTACATTAAGACAATTATTTTTTGTATTATAAGTTTTCTGAAAAGGTATGTTTAAATATGCAAATAACGCATTATCTTGTCAGATATGTGTTAAAACAGAAATCTGAATGTTGGATAAAGCCAGGTTCAAAATTCTTGTTTCATTTTGTTGACGTATTAGCTTCAAAGGTTTTTACAGAGGGAATTATAGATATCTCTTTGTATCTTAGAAAAAAAAAAAAATCAATTTTCGCCATGTTTTTAGGGATAAAATGTTCTATAAATCAGGCTATGAATGATATATAAACAAACCCCTCAGTAAAAACCTTCAGAATATAGATAGGAATGAAACTGGAAAGTTTGGTGTATGTCAGTGATACTGAAGTGGAGATTTCTGGCTCAGAGTATGAGAAAAAACTCATTTTGAGAAAACAGTCTTTAAAGATATGGACTGTAAAATTCCATACATTTTGAAGACACTACAGGTGAATAGGATAAACATATTGAACTCATAGATATCACCATGAAACTTCCCCAATTGAATACTTACATTAAGACAAATATTTTTTTGTATTACAAGTTTTCTGAAATTTTATGTTTAAATATGCAAATGAGGCATTATCTAATGGTAATTTGTGGTAAATTTAGGAGAAATCTGCAGACGCAAAAAGACAAAGAATAAACACCTTAATGTGTTTTCTTTCCACTAGTCTGAAAGAAGACATGTTATGGAAACAGAATAGGCCAAAATTTCAAAATTGACCAGTGAATGAAAAACAATGTTTTCGCCTGTAGTGTCTCACATTAAGGCATCCAACTATGCTCCATCTTTAAAAACAACATATATTGTAAGCTTTTAACCACGGTGATGTTGCAACAGGGGAAGAGGCTGAGTCGTACACACCTTTATTTGCTCGGTAGATAACAGTATCATCTGAGTCATTTTCCAAGCGACAGTAGCCATCAATAAGGTCCATCATGTTCTCTGCCATCGGGACCGTGGCCACATTGATCGATAGACACTATCAGAAAGAAGAAAAAAGGGCAATTTAAGAACATGTATTGGGTCACATTTCCTGTGCAGACACTCTCTATAGTAAATGTATTTACTTATTTGAGCTATTCTGATTCTTAACACTGTACAAAGTACTATTGTATAAAAGGTAGATAGTGTTGTGGTACTCACTTGTCTGGCCCCCTCTATGTTGAGGTCTAGGAGAGCCTTGCCGTCGCTCTGAGATAAGCATTGTATTTTCTTGATCTGCTTGAAGTCGGCCATAAAAACAGGCTGAGGCACAAAAAAGGAGGAATGCAA